>JBCEWC010006900.1:0-22256 GCA_038996855.1 Solanum aculeatissimum | reverse complement strand
TATAGAATATTTAATAAGTTATCAATTTAGTCCCTTACTTAACTAGCTATCTAAATTTGCCCGAAACTTAAATAATCATAGTTATTAAATAGTCCAAAATACATACTTAAAATTTACGAGATGATATTTTAAAATTTTAAGAGGACTAATTCTCAAAATGGATCATTACATTATCCACCACTAAATATCATGTTCGTCCTCGAACATAAGGTAAAAGAAAGACCATTATATTCCAATGGGATAGTCAAATTGTCCACCCATTGCTTAAAACTTTATTTAATCTAATCTAGATTAATTAAGAAGACACAAGATTAGGGAACATTGATTTTTGTGGCTTCAATTAATTAATGGAGTAATATAGATTTTGTACCCTTCAAGTATAATAAACTTTGACGTGGAGTCTTGAAACTCTTCATTATTTTTTTCCAAAGTATTTGTGAATTATTTCAAAAGACTAAAATTGACCAATCACTGTAATCAAAGAAACACTCTGTAGCAATATTTATTGCCAAAAAAATATTCAACAGAAATTAAGTTAATACTATTGTATTCATAATTTAAAACTTTTAGGATATTTATATAAATTATTGATTATAAATATCATTTTTATTATTGCTATTAAATACTTTCTCCGTCTCATTTTAATTGAATTTGAGAGGTAGTACACACATATTAAGAAAAATATTCAAAGACAAGATTTACATCATACATTCCACTATTATCTTTTGTAAAATCATAAATATGTAGTGTAATATATCTCCTAAAAAATATAAAAATTTAATAAATGAAAGGGCAAATATGGAAAGAGTTTAAAACATTCATCTTGAACTTTGAACAATTCAAATATTTTAAACATTAAAAAAATCCTCAAAAATTTAATTAATTTGGAACGAAAAAATTTAATGTTACAATAATTATATAATTGCTCCTCTATTTTGAATTGACAACCAATATTGGTTTATTGCTAGCAAGAATCTATTGCGTCAAATGGATTTTCCTTGAAGCTACTTTTCCCCATGAAATTAATACTCTTTTATTTTATTTTATTTTATGTGATATCATTTAACTTAATATAGTATTTTAAAAAAATTAAAATATATGATGTAAAATATTTTTATTATAAATTATTTTATTTAGTATGAAAGAAAATTTTAAAAATTAAAATATTTCTAATTATAATCAAATAAAATTCTATTAAAAAACACACACACACAAAAAAGGGTCCAAATAGATGATGCAAGCAATGGTTGGATCAAAAAGAGAAAGAGGATAACGAAGTGATGCCAGCATAGTTCCATCCTTATTCACAAAACGAGGTGATGGATGCCAATCTGGATCCTGGCGTAGGGCTGTTGAAAATCGAGCCAAAATTGGTTATTCAAATTGAAAAGAAATTATTAGTTTATCAATAATGGATTATTGATTTAGTAGTTTCAGTAATAATTTTAAAAAATTAATTATTGAGTTATTGATTCTTAATAATTTTAGGTAAATAATTATATTTGTACTATAATTTATCAATTAAGTTACAATGTAATAATATTTAATTTTGAGTAAAATATAATTTATCAACTTATGTGTGTGGTTCATTTGATTTGTCACCTTGTTTTTAAATAATTTTCAATAAATAATTTATTTTGTCAAATTGTAATTGTTAAACGAATAACAGAATCGATAACGATCAATAACCGATAAGTTAATATCTTAATTGTTCCATAATGATTTAGCATATCTACAAATCGATAACTGACAAACTTCAAAATTGAATCGAATCGATCGATATGCAGCCCTATGACGTGGTGTGTTGATTAAGATTTCTTTATTTTAAAAAAATATTTAAAATGATGATTTTTAGATATAATTTTTTATAATATGTTAATTTAAATTTAAAATAAATATCAGATATTGTAATTTTTTATTTTTTAAAAAAGTGATGTATGCCACCAAACTTTTTCTTCAATGCGACTCCACATCATTACAACTCTTTTATCTTATTCTAATAAAATATATTTCAAACAGTTCATCATTTCGAGCTCATCTTTTTTGAAATATAAGAGACAAAAGACTTGATGAAATTGGTCAGAAGGTGGACTTAGAATTTTAATTTTATAAATTTTAAATTATTAAAAAATAATTTATGATAAACATATTTATAAACTTAAAAGAAAATTTCTTCATAACATTTTATGATAAATTTTACTGGGCTTGTCAAAATTCATAACTAGAATTTTGATTTGTACTTGATTAAAGAATTCATAAATTTCTTCATATCTTTTTTAATTTTTCACGACTCTAGATAAAGATAAATATGTGTGAGAAGGATTATTTTTATTTAAAATTTTTTTTTTCTAAAAATAAAAATAATCCTTCTCACACATATTTATCTTTATTTAGAGTCGTGAAAAATTAAAAAGGGGCATATCAAACCCTTTCTCCTTGACTAAAACTTGTCAAGTTTAAGGGGATTTTTGTCATGGTCTTAAGACTTCTACTAATCATACATGCAACACTTAACAATTGTAAGTAAGAATTATGTCGTAGAGAACTTTAATTGATTTTTATTGTTAAATTGTGATAAGATTCAAGTGAAGATTTGATAGGAAGATTTTTTTTTTCATTGGTATTAAAAGTCAAGGTAGAAAATTGTAGTTGAAATTTTGGCACACCATTAAATGGTCTCACAAATTACTTTGACATTTTTTACATAGTGATATCATGGATGACATTAAGAGCAAAAATTCACTCCTATAAATAGGTAGCTCTTGGTTCATTTGTAACACACCTCTCACTTGTCTTCTCATCTTCTAAGGCATTTGTTTTTCTTTCTCTCTTGTAGTATTTCACTTGTATTCTTTGGAGTGAAATAAACATTGATTGATTGTGTCCGAGGAGTAGGCAAAAGGAAACAAAATTTTGCCGAACCTCGTAAACATTTGGTGTTCCTTTTATTGTCTCATTTACTATTTATTAGACACCTTTAGATATAACAGTTGTGATATTATCACTCTCTATATATTCAGCTTCCGCAACATTTATTTGATAATTTTATAACTAGATGTCCCTCTATTTATACTATTCACTTAGAAGCTAATATATATAAATAATAATTGTTATACAAATTCTTATATATATACAAATAAGTTCCTTTTCTAGAAAACCTTACAAGCTTAGAATATTTCAAAAATCTTCAATGTAAATATATGATATTCTATAATCTTGTCAGAGGCAGAACTAAGTAGGGATTCATGGGTTCAAACAAATTCATTAGATTTTTTATAAATCCTGTATTTATATTAGAAAAATATATTTGACAATCCTTAAAGCCCCTAAATTCCTAATCTTGACTGTACCTCTAAATCTAGCTTGAAAAATTTCCATATTTCTTTAAGATCTTAAATTTCCAATCTTCTTTTTTATATAAGCTTTCACATAGACAATTTTATACCACATAAAGTCTAAGTGGCATGATAGTGTGATGGGTCATCACATTTTGATCTACTCAGCCTTTTTGTGCCTGTCCATCATTTCTTGTATAAATACATAGTCCTTTCTTTATTCTTTTTTGTTGATGATGTTGCAGTGTGTTTAAGTATGAATTGAATGGAGTATGAATACTTTACAACTTCATAATAGTACTGTACTTACTGAGACTATGACCACAAATTTATAGCCGTGACTTTTGTACTTGATTGAATCACCATATCATTGAAACCAATTAACCTCTCCCGGCATATTCCACTCACTGTCTAGAACCGTAATCATATCAATTTGAGTCCAAATATTGATAACTCGTCTATTTTAATTAAAATTTTATGAATTGGACTAAAAATTATTATTGGGTTGATATCAACTAATTCAAATCTTAATCTATTTTAAAAGAATAGTCAATTGACCTCAATTTAATTTTCAATTTCAAACCCTTTTTAAGACTTTTTGTTTAATGTATGTTCCCATATTGAAGATATAAATTACGATCTATTTTATATCTTCTGTGATTTATTTATTCATTTTGTAACTTTTTTTAAAAAAAAATCTTGAGTTGTAAGTCAAATTGTGGTTATAAAAGGTAAATACAACAATAATAACATACACAATGGAATTCCACAAGTGAGGTCTGAGGAGGACAAAATGTACGCAGACCTTACGACTATCTCATAGAGATAGAGAGGTTGGTTCCAAAAGACCCTCGTCTCAAAAATATCAAGCCCCATAAGCAGAAGATACTAGATATGAAAAAAAGGAGAATGGAAAAAAAATGACTAAAGTGGAAAGCAAATGATAGTATACTAATACAATAAAAGTAACAAATGTAAGATGGACAATGACAACACAAGATATAAAGACACAATGATTCTACTAACATATTATATCGCAAGGTCAGACAATCATCCTACCTCAACAAGTCATCTAACCTTCTACCCTAATACGCGATTGCCACTCCTTTCTATCTAGGGTTGTGTCCTCGGTGAGATGAAGTTTCGTCAAATCCTGTCTAATCACCTCCCTCCAATACTTTTTCGATCGACCTTTACCCCTCCGTGTAACCCCTAAATCTAATCTCTCGCACCTCCTAATATGATCATCAACATTTCTTCTTTGCACATGCCCAAACCACCGCAATCTCGCTTCTCTCATTTTGTCTGCCACAAGGATCACCCCTAACTTCTCCCAAATGATCTCATTCCTAATCTTGTCCTCCCTGGTATGTCTCATTTCAACATCCTCATCTTCGCAACCTGCATCTTCTGTAAACCACTATTCTGTAAACTTACCTTAAGTTTATGTGGTATATTCTTATCACACAATACTCTAGAGGCAAACCTCCATTTCATCCATGTTGCCCCAATACGATGTGTGACATCATCGTCGATATCGTCACTACTCTGGATGACGGACCCAAGATATTTAAAGTTATCTCTCTTGAGAATAGAAGGGAAACTTACATAGATATACCAGATTAAGAAAATATTTACCATTTATAGCAATAACAATTTATTTCACTGAACACTTCTAATACAGATTTAATTCATATTACAGAGAACTATTTATTTTCATTGAACACCACTTCTAAAATATTTATAATACAAATTTAATTCATATTACAGAGAACTATTTATAAAACATATTTAACACAAGTTATTGAATGCATAATTAACTTTTAATACATTTATATTGAATGCATAATTTATTTTTAATACAAGTGCAGATTTATAGTGAATCTGTAATTCACTTTTAATACAAAGTGCAGAATTATCATAGTATTGCTATATATTGCTATAAATGGTAATAAATAAAAAATATCACTAAAATCAGTAATTATTTATTAAAAAGGATCCGCTTAAGTAATTTTTCCGGAATAGAATTGGGCGCGTCATGACCCAATTTGATTTTTAGCCCATTTGGACCCAAAATAAAGTTGGACGAGTCATGACCCATCCGACTTATATTTCAACCCATTTAATATTTTCAATTTCAACCTAACTCACCCGTTTGACATCCCTAGTTATATATACATATATTATTCTCTCCGTCTTAATTTATTTGTCTACTTTTGATTTAATATTAAGTTTAATAAAAAAAAAATTGTGATTCTAAGCTAAACTTGTGTTTGGACATATGATATAAAATCATACCAAACAAATGATTATATAAAAAAATAGTATATCTACAAAACAAAGCTAAAAGGATACACAATTCAACAAATGTATTATTACTCATACAAAGCAAAATGAATATATCATGTTGTAGTCGTGACCACCATGGAATATGTTTCACATACAAATAAGAGAAAATTTATATGTACAATACTTTTCTATATAATATCATACATTTAAGTTTTCATTTTAAAATACAAAATTAATTTAATATATTAACTTTAAATAATCAAACTCACTTCCAAAAAAAGTTTGTGGCAAATACTTGGAGACGGAGACGGAAGGGCTAAAAAGTGATTAGTGTGTTTTTTTCTTAATTAAATTTTTAAGCTGAAGGCTCATTTTATTCAATAATCAAACTTAACAAAGTTGTCCAAGTGATTAGTGTGTTTGAAACTGAAAAGGAATAAAAAAAAAAGAACTCACGTTTTTGTCATTCAATGAAATGCTTAACTCGTGAATACACGTCAAATCTTCTTCTTTTTTTTAAATTTTCAACTGAACTTTTGTTTTAATCAACAAGTTAGAAGTCAACTTTCGGGTGACAAAATTAAACTCAACCCGTTGAAGTTTGAACGGGATTAATAACCCGCTCATTTATTAGTTCAACTCATCTCAATTCAATCCATTTAAAATTGGATTTATATGCAACTCGAATTGACTTAAGAGAGATATTGCCAAAATATTTTTTAATTTGATATGTTTTATATTAGCCCAAATAAAGAAAAATATAATTTAATTATGTATTAAAATATTAAAAAAAAGAAAGTAAAATCTAGTAAAAGATGAGTCGAGTTGGATTTCACCCACTCTATAATCCAACCATTTGATCCAAACAAATTCAAATTAGATTAAGTCTTGACCCATTAAAATCAACTCAAATTTAACTCCACCCACCAAATTACCGCCTCTTACCACCTCTTACCACCTCTTACCACCTCTAGCTAAATACACCATGTTATCTCAAGGGAAATCTATTCTAACACAAGCTATAAACAGTTGACACATGAGATCTTTACCAACCTCCAACTCACTGTTAGTTTTTAGTTGAGAATTTTACTGGATTAAAGAATTTGACAGCTCCTGTTGTACCCACTACCATATACAAACAACCAACCAATATAATGGATGTGACACTTTAACAGCATCCTAATCCAACAAACATTTCTAAACCTTTAAACATAAGACAAGGGGAAAAAAAGAATCATAATTCTACCTTTTCCCTTCACTTCCAACTTACCATAGTTCAAAAGTTTTACTCACCCTATTCACCTACCTCATTCTTGTAATTTAACTCGATACGAAATTTACGCAATACCAGACAAGATGGATGGTTAATCATAAGAAACAACTTGCAAGTGGCATGTACGACATTCAAAATTCTACTGAATATAATACTGTATGCTAGTAATATAGTACTATTTTTAGAGTAGTCCATATAACAAGAAGATTATATAATAAAAGAAAACCAGGGAAAAGGTACAAAGTGCTCACAAAATTCTCTAGTTTTTTTGTCTGCAGATTTATACTAAGGCCCCCCAGACAGGGCCACATGTAGAGCACAACCATAAACAACAAAGTTAGAGAAATGGCCATGGACATTTCCCATGTGACCATAACTCACATCTTTCCACATATACCCTTCATGTTCTTCCTAATTTACATCACAGAACATGCATTGGGGTTTTCATCACTGAACATTTGTGGAGGGTAAGGATTATACATCTCCTGTGCATATCTTTGAGGGTAAAATTGGTAATTCGGCTGTGGGTAATAGTAGTAAAACTCATTCTTCTTCAGTTCTATTTTTGGGTCTTCTTGAACAGCATCCTCTTTAGCTGCTGCAGCTTCTTCGGAAGAAGCAGCAGCGGTAGCGGTAGCGGAGGCACCCGGTGCCTCCTCTGCCTTTTTCTCTCCTTCCTCTGCTTTTTTCGCGTCTTTTTCACCTTCCTCTGGTTTCTTCTCTTCTTTGGGCTTCTCCTCTTCTTTCTTCTCTGGTTCTACTTTCACAATAACTGCCTTTTTCCCTGTTCTCTTGCTAACATATTCCACCAGCTGTGTTGCCTCAAAAACCCCTTTTACTGTCACTTGTGAGTTTTTCAAATCTGGCTCTGCATTCTCCACTCCTTCACACATAAAAAAAAATCAAAATTTTTAAAATTTTATAGTGTCACTTTCCAACCCTTTTTTTTTTTCAAATTTTGACAGATTCTAAAGATTCCTCAATTAATTAAACCGAAAGAATTTGAATTGACTTGAATTTGAAGAGAATCTAAAGGAATGATTATAATATTCTTCATCAAAGACACTGTGCAGGGATTACGAAGAGAGCAGAGAATATAAATTCCTTAAAATACTGAAATGCTTATTATAGACTATAGAGATCCGAAAACAATAAAAAAGAACAGATTTTGTAAGCAAATACAGCTGAAAAGTGTAACCAAAGCATAATCAGAATAACAATTAGCTACAAAATACAACCAAAAATGAAACCCAAAAAATAGAAAAAGAATATACCTTTCATTCTCTGTATACGCCTTTTGATTTCTTGAGCACAAGCTTCACAATGCATGTGAACTTTCAGAACTACAGTAATCACTTGAGGCTGTAGAAACAAAACAGAAATATTTTATACATATTTCATCATAATTACCTCAAAAGCAAACAAAAACCAGAAAGGGAAAAGACTTAAAGAGAGGAAAAAGCATCATAAAAAGAAACAAAACTCGCGTGAGAATCCAAAAGAAGAAGAGGAAAATAAAATTAATTAAATAAATAAATGAACCTCCTCTTTTTTCTCTTCGGTTTTAACGACTTCTTTTTCCTCCGGTTTCTTAGGCTCTTCCGCCGGCGGTTTTGGGATCGGAGACAGAAGCTCAACTTGACGGTGGCTCTTTTTTTGCACTCTTTCAAGAACCTTCAATGGATCTGCTCTTTCCCCTTTCACCACCACTTTATGACTCCTGCAATCCGTGATAACATCCTCAACCCCTACATAGAATTCCCAATTTTTCAAACACCCAAAAAACAGAGCCTGTCAAATCTTGTTTCAAAATGACAGATTAAATCTTTTTTTACCTTGAAATCCTTTCAGGGATTTGCGAACTTTACGAGCACATCCTTCACAATGCATGTAGACTCTCAAAACAATTTCTTGACGGGGCGGTGGAGGAGCCTTTGCTTCCTCTTTTTTTTCATCATCACCACCGCCGCCGCCGCTTGGTTTTTCACTTTTTGGAGCTTCCTCTTTCTTTTCTTCCTCTGTTTTCTTCACTTCTTCTGCAGCAGGTTTCTTCTCCTCCTAAACAGAACCAAACAAAAACTCAGAAATCTCAAACAAGAAGAATTAGAAGAAAAGGGGATAAATAAAGCAAAAGAAAATCAAACCTCTCCCATTTGATGTTTCTTGGATAAGCTTAGGCAGAGAGAGAACACAGACTCAGAATGGTGTTTTGTTTATTTATGTAGTAGCAATAGTAGTGAGTGTAATTCTCAAGAAAAGTTAATATTACTGAGGCATATCTACGAGGCGCTCACTCATTAGTCACTTACTTATCTCACATCGATGCACAACTGGCGTGGCTTTTATATATAAGAGTTTGGCACGTGCCAAGGACACTAACCTTGTTACTTAGCACGCTTCCAGAACATTACAGCGTTTCTATTTTGGTCCTCGTAAATTACGTATTCTTTTTTCTCACTACAATTTTTATGTTACGTCATATATAAGACCATTATAATAGTGGAGTTTGATTTTTATTTTTAAAACCTATACATATAACATATACTTGGTTCCTCTTTGCAACACGTATTTTATTTGGAAAAATATTAAAATCTGATTTGAGTTCATTTTTGAAAATTGAAAAATACTTGGCAAATCAGATTTTCAGAATCTAATCAAATTTTATGATTAAATAAATATTTAAGAAAAAAATTTAAATATTATTTCAAAAATCTACGGTCAAACTTTAGTTTAAAGTATTGAATTATTTTTTTAATAATTTTTTAAAAAATAATTTATATTAACGATCAACTCGATGTTATCATCGCCTCTAAGGCCATAATACATCTCGTACTCACTCATGAGTTCAATCCAAAGGGACTAAGAGATCGCTCGCAAATGTGCAAATGTGCAAATGTTTTGAGAGAACACAAATTTCGTCTTGATTCTTATGGAGCAATATACGAAATAATAAGTTTTTGGCCGATAGTAAAAAGTTGAATGATAAATTTAAATTTATTTTTTTAAAAAAATTAACAAGTAAAATTCATTCATTTTACATTGGGCTTGTTAATGATAAAGACGAATACGAGATTATTTACTTCTATTGTGAAAAAGTTAAATATTACTAAAAGTATAAATTAAAATTATTTTCTTAATTTTTAAATGAATATATATATATATATATATATATATATATGTGATTCATCAAATAGTACTAATTGGCACGGACATTTACAGCATTTGGTACGTGGGATGCGGGAAAACGGAGCCAAATTCAATGGATGCGCCCTTTCGATGTAAACAAATCATTGGACTCAAGAAAGTTTTGGGTGATTGTGTATTGTGGCTGGGAGGGCGTTAAGGTGCATGTTGGGTGTTTAGAAGTTGTTGTTTAAAAAAAATATTTAAAATATTTTTAAATTTGATGTGAATAATTAGTTTTATTGTTGAACTATTAATATTCTTAAAAACACATTTTTGTTTGACTAACTAAACTTAAATACAATATCGATATATCTTGCAACATGATAGCTATATATTCCTACATTCTCGTGAAGTTTAGGATGTTTTCAACACTTTGCTTGACTTTTTATTAAGATCCCCGTGCCCCTACAAGTGCTTGAGACCCTTTGCTATATCATATGGTAGATCGGGGTGTGTTTTTAAGTTCAAACAATATAATCAAGTAGAAGGACAATAAATTGTATAGGCTTGTATGTTGAGCTAAGACAACAACATTTTGAACGCTTGTTTGTTGAGCTAAGACAACAACATTTTGAAAAAGGCGGGGACAAGAGATTGTATAGCCTCACGAAGGAGAGAGAGAGAAAAACTTGCGATTTGGACCAAGTGAAGTGCATCAAGGATGAGGAAGGTGAGGTGATGAAGGATGAAACTTCTATTAAGCTCAGCTGACAAACTTACTTTCATAAACTTTTATATGAAAAAGGGGACAGAGATATTGAACTGCATGATTTGGTGCACTCTGATAATCATCGAGATTTTAATTATTGCAGGCGTTTCAATATTGAGGAGGTTAGACGTGCTATTAGTAGGATGAACAGAGGAAGAACGATCGGACCTGATGAGATTCGAGTGGATTTCTGGAAGAGCACAGCTAAGGATGGTAAGGACTGGTTGACTTGGTTGTTTAATACTATTATGAAGACTACTAAGATGTCCAATGAATGGAAGAGGAGTACAATGGTTCCCTTGTACAAGAACAAGGGTGATATTCAAAATAATGACAATTACAAGGGTATCAAGTTGTTAAGCCACATTATGAAGGACTGGGAGAGAATGGTAGAGATGAGAGTGAGAAAAAAGAGTGTTTATTTTAGAGAATTGGTTCAGATTCATGTCGAGGCGGTCGACTAATGAAGTAATTCATCTTGTTCGAAGATTAGTGGAGAATTAAAGGAAAAGAAAGAGGGATCTCCATAAGATGTTCATTGATCTTGAGAAGGCATATGACAAAATTCTGAGGGAGATCTTATGGAGGTGTCTAGAGACGAAAAATATTCCAATGGTGTATATTAGGTGATAAAAGACATGTATGATGGAGCCAAAACTCGGGTAAGAACGGTGGAAAGAGATTCAGAGTATTTTCCTATTGAGAAGAGACTTCATCAAGGATCTATGTTAAGCCCTTTTCTTTTTGCCTTAGTAATGAATGAGCTGACACAGTCTATTTAGGAGAATGTGCCATGGTATATGCTATTTGCGGATGGTATAGTGTTGATTGATGAGACTCAGGCTAAAGTCAATGATAGATTGGAGGTTTGAAGACATACTTTGGAAGCCAAAAAGTTCAAACTGAGCAGGACAAAAACAGAATACTTTGAGTGCAAATTTAGTGTCGCGAGGGATGAAACAGACATTGAAGTGAGGCTTGCAAAATAATCTATTCCCTAGAGATAACTTTAAATATCTTGAGTCCATAATCTAAAGTAGTGGCGATATCGATGATGATGTCACACATCGTATTAGGGCAGCATAGACGAAATAGAGGCTTGTTTCTAGAGTATTGTGTGATAAGATGATACCACCTAACTTAAAGGTAAGTTTTACATAAAGATAGTTAATTAGAATGTTCTTATTATATGGGGCAGAGAGCTGACCAATTAAAAACTCACATGTTCAGAAGATGCAAATTGCGGAGATGAGGATGTTGAGAGAGATGTGTGAACATATCGAGGGGGATAAGATTAGGAATGAGATCATTCGGGGGAATTTAGGGGTGACCCCTGTGACAAACAAAATGAGAGAAACGAGACCATGGTGGTTTGGGCATGTACAAAGAAGAAGTGTCGATGCTCCTGTTAGAACGTGCGAGAGGTTGAATTTCGAGGTTACACGGAGGGGTAGAGGTCGACCAAAACAGTATTAGGGGGAGGTGATTAGACAGGATTTGGCGAAACTTCATCTCACCGAGGACATGACCTTAGATAGAAAGAAGTGGAAGTCACGTCTTAGTAAAAGGTTAGACAACTAGTAGGGGTAAGATGGTTGTCTGGCTTTGCGATATAGTAGGTTAGTAGGACCAGTCGTGTCTTTATATCTTGTGTTGTCATTGTCTGTCTTACATTTGTTACTTTTATTGTATATATATACAATCATTTGCTTTCCATTTTGGTCTTTTTTTTTCATATCTAATATCTTCTGCTTATGGGGCTTGATATTTTTGAGACGAGAGTTTTTCGAAAACAACCTCTATATCTCTATGAGGTAGTGGTAAGGCTTGCGTACATTTTACCCTCTTTAGACCACACTTGCGAGATCCTCTCTGGGTAAGTTATTATTGTTATTGTAATCAAGTAGAAGGACGTTTTTAAGGTTATCAATAGTTCAAAGACAAAATTAATAATTTGTGTCAAATTCATTAGTGTTTTGAATACTTTTTTAGTATGGTAGGATCCATGTAAAAAAAATATATTTTCATTTGGTGTCTGATATGAAGTTTGACTAGTTCGAATTTGCTCATTATAGGATTCATTTTTAGGGATTGTATTTTTACTAAGTTTTTTTTTAATTTTTTTGAACTCATATATGATACTTCTAATTAAGAATGAAGAAATGTTAATCATCCCATCACAAGTCATATCTACGTATTCATATAATATCAAAACACGATTTCATTATAGTAATAAATATAATTATTCAAAGACTTTAACTGAGTTGAATTAGGATTAGAGCTGGACCACTGCATAGATTTCTTATATGATTAGCAATCGGATTGTCTCATTCTACAATAACGGTACTAGGTATTATACTGAGTTAAGAATATAATTTGTTTTAATAGCAACATTAAGTACTATTTTCCTATTTCAAAATAATGTGGCAATTTTTATTTTTCAAATTTAAATTATATCAATTTTGATAGAAGTTTTTAAATATGCCTTTTCATTCTATTGATAAAAGATAATTTTAACTTATAGTACTTTTAGATATAGTTATTAAATATCTAGATTAAAACTTTAAAATATTAAATTAATTTAATTTAGCTTTAAAAAATAGTCAAATTGAAACATAAAGTGTAATGAAAGTCGTAAAACAAAATAATGTTAAACATAGGATTATGTTCAGACTTCCCATTTTTTTCTGTGAAAAAATAAATTATAATTTAAAATTGTAATTTTGTGTACTTTTTTATAAATCAAATGAAAAACTTGAAATTGTAATCTCAAATCCATGCCAAATGTCTAGTCTTCTTTTAGTTCATTTTTTTCTACTCCCTTTGTTATCTCCTTATCAAATTTAATTATACAATTTTTTAAAATAAATATTAATTTTAAATTAAAATATAAGGTTGTTCAAACTCGAATCGAAACTAATTACTCGAATCAAAAAAAAAATTATTGATTTATCAATAACGGGTTATTGATTTAGCGATTTTAGTAACGGGTTAAATTTGTTTTATTATTGAGTTATCGGTTCTTAACGATTTTAGGTTTTTTCTTGACTAGCTAACTGATAACCCGATAATAAATTAAATAATCATATTCGTACTACTTGATATATGATATCCTTGATAATTTCATACTTTTATTTTTTATTGTCTCAAACTCCCAATTATTCTACAATATAATGTGATAGTGTTTGATTTGGAGCACAAAACAATTTGTCAACTCACGTGTATGGTTCATTTGATTTGTCACCTTGTTTCTAAATGATTTTCAATAAAGACATTAAATCTTAACGATTAAATCGATAATTGAACCGATAATGATGAATAACTAATAAATAAATATCTTAATGATTCTATAATAATTTAATATATCTACAAATGAATAACTGATAAATTTAATCAAATCGACCAATATGGAGCCTGTCTCAAATCTCATATGAATTGGAATTTTGTATTTTTTTTGTTATGTACATATCCTTAGCACTTAAATGTGTTATCATAAAAGTAGAAAAATGATGTGAGGAGTAAGAAAAAGTAAATGAGATGGGTAGTCAAATTTGATTTACCCTAATAAATGGGCTGCTAGTGGGAGTGGCCTCTTAACTTGCATCAAGTCTGAGATGACAGGCACTGTACAAAACCCCATGTGGACTCAAATGCCCTCATCAAATATAGTGGGCCCCATCCTTAAAATATCGATAAATTTGAATTTCTGAGAGTCAAACACAAAGAATTTTTATTACCATTAATAAGCTATTAATCCATCGATGAATTGAACCAATACAAATGTTATTGGTTTATTAGGTTATTAAGTTATCGGATTTTTAACGGTTAAAAAAATATTGAATTATCGATTTGATATTGATTTTTACTATTGGGTTATTGGATAAATCGATAACCCAAGAAGATTATAATAATTAACTATCTTATCCCTTCGTAAATATTGAATATTAGTAATTTAATAGTAATAGGACACTATATCAATACTTTACATATTTTAATTTTTACTTCATTTAAGTGATTAGTTATCCACTTTAGTATTTTAGTTTGTAATTAACTAATTATAGCTTTTGTAAGTTTGTAAATATAGTCTTCGTACTCTATCTGTTTTTTATTAATGCAAATTCTCATTATCATTCTTATCGGGTAAACCGAAAACCGAACCGTTAAGAACTTAAAATCGATAAAAATTATTTTATTGATTTCTTATTTGTTTAGCATATTTAAAAATCAAAAACTGATAAACCAAACCGATAATGTATAAAATTGAATCGAACTGAACCGACCGTTACACACCCCTATAAGCTATAGTATTTTTTTAATATAATTTTTAAATATATTAATTATTTTTTAAAAAGTTTAGAGATTATATATTAAAATGTACTATCAAAATAAAAAATTTGAAACTCGAATCATATCATGTAAATTGGAAAGAAAGTACTCCATAATCATTCTATGAAATTTCGGATCCATTATTTTATTACTTTATTCATTCATTTTTATTTGGATACTGACTTGATATATTTATCAAAAAAATAATTATGTTATTACATTATTTTTATTATTAAGTCTTACAAAATGATTTAGAGAATAGTAATATTTAAGATTAAGGATAAAATATGAAAAAATAATTATATTTTTTAATATTTCAAAAGTGATAAATATAAATAAAAAATTATTTTAAGATTTCACAAGTAAAAATAAAGAGAAGAAGCAATAACAATTATACTCTTTTGTTCAAGTACTGACGAAGTCGTCCTTGTTCTAAAGATGTCAATTAATGTTGAAGAAGTACACTGTGAAGTGAAGGTTAAAAAAAAATATTTAATACATATTATTAATTCTAAAATTTCAAAAATTTAAACTAGTTTTTTTAAATGAATTAAAAAAATATCTCATAATAAATAAATTAAAAGCAGAGTAGATTAAACAAGCTGGGTGTATCAACTTTACCAATTTAGGTAAAATATAAATGCGAATATTTTTGCAGCAGATATTATGTTGTGCCATGTGTATATAGTGGTCCATATAGATTTCATTACAGTTATTAACATTAATGCAAACAAACGTATTTTGTTGATTTTAAGGGACCACTTTGTCTTTTGTCAATTTTCTGAAACATTTATACTCTTCTGGGATCCATGGACACATTCAGATTTAATGCAACTATATAATAGTATCTAACATATTCAAATCCATAAGATCAACGTACATCAAATTAATAACTATCTACAAAACTATACGTATTATTTTTCATATAGTATATTATGTTGAATAACGTTACTTAGCAAAATTTCTAGCTTTATCCCTCATAGATAATATCGATCGATATATGTATATATATTGTTTTATATACTATTCTCTTCGTCCATTTTAAGTTGTTATGTTGTGTTTTTCAAAAGTCAATTTGATTGATTTTTAAAATTAAATTAGATTAAATGAATTTGATATTATAAAATAAAATTTTAGATATTCAAATACTAAAAGAAAAGTATTATTGATTGTAATTTTTTTCATATCAATATGATTGAAAAAATACATCTTAAAATATTAAACAAAATTTATATATAGTTTGACTCTAAATATAAAAATTATAACAACTAAAAAGGGACGGAGAGAATAGTTTGTTTGATTAAAATAATATTAGAATTATTAAAAAAAAAGTAGAACAAAATTAGGACATTGTGATGATTACGAATTATTTTTAAAAAAAATTGATGATTAAGAATTTATGTTAACACAACACGTGTTTAGAAGAGTATTATTGGAGACAATGCACGAGAATGATATGTTACTCGTTTTAAGCTTTATTCCTAACACAATGCTTAGACACGATGAATTACGCAACCGAATATATATGATATAATTACTAAAACATCAACAATTTACACAAGCCAAGAATGCCTATCTAGGGTAGATAATGATTAGAATCATGCATTTATCATCGTATTAAAAGTTATAACTCATAGTACAAAAGCAACTTCATAAATTTCTTAATTGATTAGGTTTATCAAGCAAGCGGCATATGTTTGATCATGACTCCACATTGGTCACACCAGTCCCCCATGGGCGCTCTCACCATCGCAACCAACCAATCCCCTTCTTAGCATCACTTGTCTCATGCAACATATTGCTCATGAAAATCAAACTCATACACTTATCATCACATTAAAAGTTATAGTTGATAACGCAACATAGTATTATTTTTTAACTAAATTCATCAAACAAGCATCACGTTTGATCATAACTCCGACTCAAACCCCCCAACCCCTTCATGATGAGCGTTGCCATAAGAAGAACACTGTCGTCACATACTCAACAGCAAGTAATTATGCACTTTTACTTTCTCAAAAAGGGTTTTTTCCATGTTAGTTGTTTCTACAAGCCATATCCTATTTTAGGATAAAGGAGACTTAAAGAGGGTCAAACCTAAAGGTCATTTTCCTTCATTGAACCAACCTAGTTATAACCAAATGACTAACTACTGTCTACTCTATCGATACATCAAACGTAGGCTTATGTAATGTATGTTCTGTCCCATTTCTGTTATATTAATTAGTCTTCAATCTTCTAAATAATTTGTATTTGAGTTTAAATCATATGCATCGTTGATAGATGTGAATACTGTCAGTTACTATACTCGAAAGATTTTAACATATAATTTTGCTAAAACTATTGATTTATAATCTTAAAAAATAAGATAGATGCATGTTATAACATCAACAACTATGTATTATGATATTACTCAAGATTATATTGGTATTTTAGTTTGTAAATTGTACCTAATCTATTTTATGGTAATATACAAAAAAATCTTTAATACTTGTGATTGTCCACAGGAAAAAATAGAAAAAAGTTACTTCACATATATGGCACTCGTATTAGTTTTTTTTTTTACGATAAATTTTCATATATTTTTTAATTTAAATTGTCAATTATTATGATTTACAAATTTATTTTACGTTATTTTCAAATATGTAAATTTTATTTCAAATTTGATATTCGAATTCACGATGAAAATTAAATTATTTGACTCAGAAAATTTAAATTGTATCACGTAAATCAAGACAGATGAAGTATGAAATAGAGAGATAGACGCATCTATGTCTTTGCCTTGCATTGTGAAGGCATGAATATGAGGGAGAAAAAGAAAACGTTAGTTGATTGCATGCATGCTTCCATGCAAAATGTACGCCAATTAGGTATTATCTTCATAAAAATCTCACATCAAAAATTGACCTTTTGCTATATTTTTTGCCTACAACATGTTTTGCCTTTTTGCTGGTAACTTCTTGTATGTATGCCCACCATGAAGAGAAGGGAAGATTTTTTTTTTAATGAGAGTTTTGATGTCTGTTATTTAGTTGTATAAAAAATAGAATAAAATAGTACGTCATTAGAAATCAGTCAATTTTCAATGAACATTTCGTCAAAAATGTTTCCAATTAAATAGACATTTCATCATAAATGTTTCTGATGGACTTTCGAGCGATAGGAAAAATCCAACCTTAAATTAAGGTATGGTTTAGTAGAATTCTATGTTTTTATGTTAAAAAATTATTTAATATGCATATATATAATAGAAAACACGTAGAACACAATAAGCTAAATGGATTATGATTCAGAGCACACAAATTAAAAGTTTTAGCTGTCTCTATAGTGTTAATATTAGCAAAGGTCAAATTGATCCTCTTTTTCTAAAGATTTCAGACGAGGGAATTCTGAAAGAACTATTGACTTTAAACACCTTTGACGATATATCATAATAATATTTTATTTAAATTGTAACTGGTCATATGAGATCATTTCGGCAAATATCTATTACACAGCTGAGAGCTCAGTGTAATTTTGTCAATTCATTCTTCCATGATTGACTCATCATAAGCCAATAAGAATTCAAAGACCCCATACTTAATTGTTTTCTTCTTTGGGTTGAAGCCTCTAGAAATTTAGTGACGTGGTTGTTCTTAATATGCCAGGTGGCTATGACATGTCATGCCCCATTCAAAAATGAGATTTCATACGAAATTTGACTAAACATAGGAGCCAATATGATTATTGTCCAACCTAACATGACAAATAAATGGTCCTTAATTTGTTCATAGTACTTTTCCTTCAATTTAAGCTAAAAATATGTGGACTTAAATATATCGTGTAAAAAGGTCAGAATTAAAGAATTGTGAAGAAAGAAAAGAAACATTTTTCAAAAAACAAACTAATATATTAACATGAAAGTAACACAAACAAATATAAAAAAAAAAGGAGTTCTTGTTTTGTGATGGTTTATTTATTTTTTAATTAATTTGGAGATTTTTCTCAAATGGAAAAAATACATATTAGTATAAGGAAAAATTAATGGTGAACTATGATTTGGGCCACTAATTTGCTAATAATATATTTCTATTATTAAAGTGATACCCCTTTTAATGCAACCTTTCTTTATTGGTCATTACTTTGAAGAGTAACTACAAGAAATGAAGGTCCTACAACCTTTAAATGTTAATCATCATAGATTTGCTTCTGAATTCTAGAAAAGATCAAATGGACTGCTTCAGAAAAGAAAAATAAAAAATTATTAGCTAAAAATTGTTGGGAAAAAAAAAGAACAGGAATTGGCTGGGAATTCTAGGCTTTTTTTTATAGGCAGGTTAATGTAGAAATAGCCCCCATTTATCACTTTCTGACTTTATTTTTAAGATTAATTTTTAAATAAGTGAAACTATAGGACATTTGAAACTTCAATTCATGAGTGATGGGTGACAAAGAGTGGTCAATTAATATAAAAAAATTATACTAAACATATAGATTAATTAATTTTTATTAAGTATTCTTATATATTGAATGTCTTTAGTGAAATTTCTTGTTTCATTAATTACATTATTCATATTTTATAGTTATTGATATTTAAAAGTGATTATTTGTGAATTTTACCCGAGGGCAAGATGTTGCCTTATGCATGAACTTTTTATCTATATTATTTAAAGTAAAAAGATATGTCAAAGATGAATGTGAGAAATAAGTTGAAAACACACCACTAAAGGATGTAGTGCAACGGGTGGGGGTGTTCCTCCCTTAACAGAAGGTTTCGGGTTTGAGCCCTAGGAATGAAAAAATCCTTGTTAGGAAGTGCTTTCTCTCAAATGGGGCCCTACGTGGCATGAATCCTAAAAAAAAATTGAAAACACAGCAGCCGTTTAGTAATAAGATCATAATTAAAAAAAAAGAAAATTCCCATGGAGAATCACCTTCTTCCAAAAAAAAAAATTATAATCCTCATATGCATTTTTCACGTTGGTATATCTACTAATATATTTTATGTGTAATAATATTACAACATCATCATGAAGAATTATTTTTTTATATATATTTTACCTATTATTCTTCATTTGTTAGCTCTGTACTTGCTACATAACAGTGACCACCTAAAGAGAATAATTGAATATTAGTGGTTGTTACATACATCTTAGCAGAGAATAAAGTGTCACATTTGTCTAAGAAAAACCCGACATATTATGGTACACCAATTTATCTTAAATAGTCCATTTGTGATTTCTGCATGTGATTGTGGAGCACAACACCAAACCCCTTCACATTCATTTGTTTACCACATACCTTATTTCTATTTTGAAGGATAAAGAAGTTATTTTCGATAAATTCTTAACTCAATAAATAAAAAAATATGAAGAATTATGATAAAATATTGAACAGACTATGATGTTGAGATATTCTGAAAAAGAGAAACGCAACTATAATAAAATAATCTTATTATTGAAATACAATAAATGATGAATATCGAAGGAAGAGAAACTCTTTGGGTAATACTACGACTAGTATGATAAAGATATATACTTTCTGCTTACCTCCCATCCTGATTTGTATCCTCCAGTACCAATTGATCAGTTATGTTTTTCGATGAGTTAAAACTTCGACACATTAATATTAATGTATGTAACAAGTATATAACTAATTAATATATGTATTTGTTATGTACAAATTATATGGTGATTATATATTACATACTGGCTAAATTTATATTAATAAAATTAAATTAAATTACACTTTTCTTTTTGTAGACATTGATGTGTTGTTGTGTGGTGTTAAAAAACCCCTATTAAAAGGAGGACTTAGAAACATGGAATGGGCCCAACAGATTTTGTATTATGATTGACTACTACTAATCGTTACTCTCCCCATTCAATCTACTCGTACGTTATTCTAAAAATAAATTTTCATTTTAATTTATTATTTATAATATTATTAATATATAAAAATAATTTTTTTATTTTTTATATTAATTATTTTTTATGATATAATACTAAATATCAATTAATATGAATATTATAATAAAATTTAATATCAATTATTAATTTTTTTAAAATATGTAAAATAAACAAAAATGGGTAAAAATTAAGTTCAATTGGAATATTTATTTATTTTCCTTTAATGTTGAGTGTGGCAAGGAGTAGTGGGGTTTGCAGCTATGAGGCCCAGTAGGTCTGAACCATTGTTTTAAAAAAATAAAAATAAAAATAAAAGATTCTTTTTCATTAAAAGCTTTAATGGTTTCAATCATCCAGGACCATTAGTATTGTTATTATTAGCTTCATTTATTCCAGGCTTTAAAGCCAGAGAATTTATGTTTTCTTGTGAAGTTTGACTCTGTTAGTTAAGGTCATCAGAGTTGGCAAAGGTTTTGTGTTTTACCTATTTATTGTATCCATCAAAATATATGTGTTATACTATGATTAGATATCGGTGATCGTGTAAGCACGAACTCAATATTTATTATTTTTAGGCTTAAGTCATATGGAGACACTTAAAGTTGTCTCCATTATTCACCTAGACACCTAAATTAAATTTTGTTCCTAATAGGCACCTCAACTATCAAGATTTGAACCTATTAAACATTTTTTGCCTACATGGCAGTTGTTGTGAAAGTCACGAAGTAAAGGAGCGTGAGAGCTCCTTAAACTGCATAGTGAAAGCTGAAAGTAACGGGAATACTAACGGACCAAAAATTCTACTTCTTTTCTCTCCATTAAAGGCTACAACCCAATTCCATGGTTTTTTTTTTGTTCTTCTTTTCTGAAAATTTTCGTTTGTCAAGTGTCCATGGATTCCTCTTATTGTTTTGTTGTCCTTCATCTGTGATTTTGTTGATTTCCCATGGATTGAAGCCAACAACTTTCGAAATCTTCTTTTTGAACTCACAAATTTTTGACTTCTTTGTTCATTAATGCGTCGGAAAATTCAATGAATATTGAAGAAGCTGATATATGTAATTATGGTGATTATTGCCGTTTGAAAACGTCGAGGACTCCATTGAACCCGGGTCGTAGATTTTTTGGATGCAAATCAACAAAGGTTTGTTATTTTTAAAAAATTTACATCAATTTTGCTTGTACAATCTTTCTATTTATTCTCGAATATGGTTTGTAGGAAAATGGTGGATGTGACTATTTTAGATGGA
>JBCEWC010006899.1:8349-22257 GCA_038996855.1 Solanum aculeatissimum | reverse complement strand
ATATTCACAGTTTTAGTACACAACATCTCAACAAATCAATCTCAATAGTTTACAAGAACAAAGTCAATCAACATATCACACTTAGTACAAATTAACATATTTGAAATAAGAAATGAAAAATATATGATAATCATGATGCATGTCTATCCTACGATACATATGCATTGATATAATCAGACCGGAACCCATGGGGACCACACATAGAGCATGTATCTGTCAAAATTATTTCTCTTTGGAATTTATCATTTATATCTAGCCAAAACCATTTTCCTTTACTCTATCTTTTCTTTTCATTTTCTAGTTAGAACCATTTCCCTTCGACATTTTTTTTTTTTTTATCTAGAACCACTTTCCTTCGGCTTTTCATCAACAAGTAACATCAAGCAATCTATCATCACTACACAATAATAATTTTCATAAGCATGAGAATATGCAAGAATGTCCACACAGATTATTTATTTAATAATCAACAATCAATCTATTATTCTTTTAATACTTGAATCATCATCAAATGCATAACACAATAGTTACATCACATCATGTCTCAAGTTCTGATTAATCACTTATCATCATAGCTTAAAACTACTTCTCATTTAATCCATATTTCACTAGTTTCAACAACCTCAACAAATGCAAGATTAAACAAAACTTGTCCAATGTCATATATAGAGTACTTCAATAGACATTTTCATATTAACATGAAGCAAGGTTCAACAACTATATCAATATGAACAATTTTCACTTTCAACGATAGGGAATTAGAAACTCAATCCACATTATCAACTCAAGGATCATTATCATTAACAAGTATACATTAATTCAAGAGTCAATTCATACATGTTATCACATCAACATCTGCATTACCCCGTCGTATTCACTAAATCATTTCATTAATCCCCAAACACACAAAAAAGGAAGATAGTAAGTTCAATTAAACTCAACAAGTTTTAAAAATCTATGTGCCTCAAATAAGCCCAATAATCAATCCAAAAAGAGTTATTTTACCTTTTGAATTGAATCAAACACACCACAATCTAGTAAAAAATAGGTTCACAATCAAATTTCAAGAATAAGGACACCAAAATCAAGTAATTCGGGGAAAGGGGCAAAATGGTCCAAAATTCAGTACCAAGAATTTAGGCTAAAATTTGGAATTTCTCAAATGAAAATGTTTCACATGTAATTAGGAATATATAGGTGAAAACTATTTTTAAAATTAGGCTTAAATGAGCTCATAATCACCATTTTTGTGAAAAATTAAAGTTTACAAAAAATCCTCAATTGAAAAGATTAGTTTTGAGGTAAAAATCAAGAAATAATCAATAGGTAATGAAGAGGGAAGTTGAAAAATACCTTTTTCAATAAAATCTCCTAGAAAAACCAAATGTAACTCACCTAACCCAAGCTCTCAAAGTTTAAAAATGGAGAAAATGTTTAAAACTCATGACCAGGGACCAAAAACTAGGTCTCTGATGTCTCTAAAATGACAAAGGATCACTTAAACGACACCTACAAAGGAGGCAGGCTTCACAAAAGCAAAGCCTATTTGCTTAAGTGACCTTCGCTTTTGTGAACCCTGCCTCACTTTAGTGATGGTCGCTTAGGCCTAAGGCGCCAGAAATACAATAATTTTACTATTTCAACAAAGCTTGGAATCAATCCTCAAGATTTATTTAAAACTCTATACATATAAATCATATATACAATCCTACTAAAATCAACATTTTGGACTCAATGGAATCATTGAAAATCAAACCTGAGGTCTCCTTGACTTGAAATCTGATAAGGCACAACTAAACTAACATAGGGCACGTGAAATATTGAAACACTATCAGAATACCAACAAAATGTGATGAAGATCTTTCTAACACTAAATTCATCTCTCGAAACCAATGAAATCATCAGAAATCCAATTTGAGTACCGAACTCAAAATATTGACCAAAGTCAAACCTAAGTCAATCTTTAACTCAATTTTCAACTTCAGACATAAAATTCACATAACAACTCCAAATTTGATTCTAACAACTCTCTTAGATCAATTTTTGTTTTTCAGAGCTAATGGAATTGACAAAATTTCATTTTGAGGCTCGAATATTTGGATGATTCAAAATTTCAAAAACTGGACAACTTAAGCTTTCAAAAATTAATTCTTTAGTGAAAACTCAACTTTTTTCAAGATTCCAAAAAATTAACTTTCAAAATCAATCAAAAATGACTCGACGTTATTGTCAGGAGAGGTAAAATGATAATTTTATTAAAAATATCAAAAATGACCTTCAGGGTCATTACAACTAGATAGTGATGGTTTGATATGATGTATTTATTTCCTTGACTAGTTTTCTCTTTATTTTCTTATGATAGTGAGTGGAGTAAGAGTTTGACTGTGGTATTTAAATCATTTCTTCCTTTGAGATATTAATTGATTCACCTACTAGAGAATTCTTTTCTTATACAACTGAGTTTTTCACATTTGATTGGATATATGATCATGTCAAGTGGTTCACTTGGAGACCAATAATAATTTTTAAGTATCAACCATGTCTAGGATACCCTTTCGATGTATGACAAATTTGGTATCAAAGCCCAAGGTTCAAGAGTCCTACGATTGTCTATGAAGTTGCATCTAGTAAAGTCTTACTTATGGGTGTGTTGTACACCACACTTATAATCAGAAGGCTATAGGACATTAAAAATTGTCTTGCTTTTTTTTACACTTAGTTTGTGCAATAGAGTTTAACTCTATAAAAGTTCCTATCTAACGCATGCACTATGCATTTGCAGATCATGCCTCTTAAGCGTACTATAATCCAAAAGGAGACTTCAACTTCTAACGTTGAGAATCCTCTACCAGAAATGCCTCCTCAAATAGGGACAAGCGATCATGACCAACCTGCTAAGACTACTAAGGCTTCTTAAATTCCTACTGCTCAACCTGCCCCTACTTCAAATGTTGATTTTAGAGGAGCTACTTTGATGCTCATCCAACTTGTGGTAGCCTAAAGTAGTAATTGAAGTTCACCATCTCCTAGCTCCAGCTCCTTAGAGGCGACTGCTACAGCAAGTCTTAAAGACTTTCTGCGAATGAATTCACCTATTTTTACTGGGTCTAAGGTTGTGGAGGCCCTGTAGAATTTCATTGGTGAGATGTGGAAAGTTTTGAAAGCTATGCAGTAAATGAGATTAAGGAAGTTGAGCTTACTTTTTACTGGTTGAAGGATGTAGCGAATGTTTGGTTCAACCAATGAAAGGAAAGTCGAGGTGAGGATGTTGAGCCTGCAGTGTGGAGTAAATTTGAAAGTGTTTTTCTTGATCACTTCTTTCCCAGAGAGTTGAGGGAAGCAAAGGTTGAGAAATTTGTAAACTTGAAGCAAGAGGGGATGACTGTAAAAAAATATGACCTAAAGTTCATTTAACTGTCTAGGTATGCTCTACAAATATTCCCAGACATGGGAGCTAATATGAGGAATTTTTTCTCTAGAAGTGTAATGTGTCATTATTGATTACTGATATAGACATCGCTAGACTTATAGTGTATGCATAATAAGTGGAGGAGGACAAGAGGAAGGATAGGGAGAAGAACATGAGTAAGAGGGTCAAGTCAACCAGACATGAGCCTAGTGATGCCGCTCAGAACACACCTCTTTTTGAGGTAAAGCAATCGCAGTCAAGTATTTAACCTAACCAAGGTTAGGGCCGAATCTCACGAGGAATATGGTAGACTCTAGAGTAGTTCAGTTGTAAAGTGGGTTGATTAATCTATTTATCTTCCTAGAAAGAAGAAAACAAATGGAGGATTTACAAATTAAACTAAATAAACTATACTAATGCAGTTGAGATGTAATCGATAAAAGAGTTAACTATGGTGATGTGTTCCCCATGTATTCCTAACTTGGTATTATCGGATATATGTAATCTTTTTCAATGTATAGGTGTAGGACAGTAAGCTAGGTTTACCTAAACCCTTGATCCGATGATTAGGTAAATTTCATCACGGAACTTGATTTGTCTCTGTGATGTGGCTATACTAACCCTTACTTTAATCCCAGTACAACCTCCCCTTAATCTGGTTAGTTTTATTAGACAAGAAAAAACTCAATCGCCTCTTATTAAATTACCTTTTTTCCTATTTTTTTACTTTCTTAATCCGACAAGTAATACTAGGCGAGTTCTAAAGAAGGCCTCCGTTAAAAACATTTAAAGTGAAGAGAATTAATTAATACAACCTAATACACCTTCAAAGAATTACAAAATATCCAATTTTATCTTATTAGTTCCTCATGATTCCCACAATCCTAGTTGTGGATTTAGCTATGCATGACTAGTGTAGATGCAAAAATTATGAAAGAGAACAATATAACTAAATACTTACACAGATAAAATTGAGAATAAGAAATCCAACTCTCCAATTAAGATCACAAAAATCGAATCAAGAACACAAGAAGTTGTTTTTCTATTAGTAAGAACACTGAAATATGTGAATAATACAAAACTCTCTGGAAACTTGTCAAAAATAACCTAAAAACCTATTTATAATAAGTAAAATACAAAGCCAAAATGAATTAGGAAAACTGTGTCAGCAAACTTTACAGGACCTTTCACAACTCGTACACCACTTCACGGCCCGTAGATTGAGATTTTCTGGACTCTGGCAGTGTTTTAGAGATAACTTCTACGGGACCATTCCACGAGTTGTGTAAAATTCTACGACTCGTAGGAGGTTTTATTTGATGACTTTCCTGCACCTCTCCACTTTCTGATTCTAAGGGTACGACCATCACTCTACGACTCATATATAATTGTACGGCTCGTGATTCCTCCTCATAGAGTTGACTACAGATTTTCATCCCTCACTAAAAATTGATACGAAACCCACTTTACGGCTCGTGAACTCCTCCATGACATATAGAGGGTTTCGTGGATCATAAAAAATCAGTAACTTTAGCATATTTTTCCGAAAGCTTTGCCAACACTGTAATCCTGTGAAACAAACACAATCAAATATACTAACATCGCTATGAAAACACACAAAATTCCAAATTTCAAGTATCAAAAGTATTATATTTTAGCAGCACAACACCTAGCTAGCATAAGTAGGGTCGAGGAACAAATGTTTCTTTAAGAAAAGGTCTTCGAGCTATGCACCATCTTCAACGAGTGCACCAATTTCACATAATAAGTATGAATAGAAATCACAAGTTTACCAAAGTTCTCGATCCTAGGGTAGTGTGGCCTATGATTCAAAAAGAAATCCACCTTGTGGAAAATATGGTAAGTTGCACTTGGAAGATTGTAGAGAGGGAACTAATGGGCAACAAGTGTGGGTAGATACGCCACATGCAGAGAGAGTGTATGATGTGGAAGCAGGACGAGGGGGTAGCAAGGCCCAATCTTCTTTGGTAGAACTACCGACCAGAGGCAATCTCAAAGGTACTACTTCAAGTATAGGCAGGGGCACAAACTGTTTGTATGCCATGGATAGTTGCCAGGATCAGGAGAGTTTGTCAAATGTTGTCACTGGCATGCTTTGAGTATTTTCTCATGATGTGTATGTCTTACTTGACCAGGTGGCATATTATCATTTGTGACCCCTTATGTGGCTAATAAATTTGAGATCCTTCCTGAGTGTCTACTTGAACTTTTCAGTATTTTTACTCCTCTTGATGAGTTCATCGTAGCTAAAAGAGTTATAAAGATTGTATCGTATAGATAGAGATACCTTGGTTAGCTTAGTTGAGTTAGAAATGATTGAATTTGACAAGATTCTTGGCATGGATTGGCTCTATGTATGTTATACCTCTGTCGATTGTAGGACTCAAATTGTCAATTTCTAATTTCTAAATGAGTCTGTCACGGAGTGGAAGGATAATTGTGTGGTGCCTAGGGGTAAATTTATCTCCTATCTTAGGGCTAAAAAGTTAATCTCTAAAGGGTGTATTTATCACATCGTGCGAGTTAAAAAGAATAGTGTAAAGTGTCCATCTTTTGAATCAGTCCAAATTATCAATGAGTTTCTTGAAGTATTTTTTGGTGATCTGCCTAGAGTCTCTTCCAAGGGAGATTGACTTAGGAATTGATGTCCTTCTCAATACACAACCTATTTCCATCCTTTCATATAGAATGACTCCTATTGAGATTAAGGAGTTGAAAGAGCAGTTAAAGTATTTTCTAGTTAAGGGATTCATTAGGTCGAGTGTCTCACCTTGGGGTGTTCTTGTTCTATTTTTGCAAAAGAAAGATGGGTCTCTTAGAATGTGCATTGATTATAGGCAACCGAATAAAGTCACCATAAAAAATAAATATCCTCTCCCTAGGATAGATGATTGGTTTGATCAACTTCAGGGTGTCTCTTATTTCTCAAAGATAGACTTGAGATCTGAATATCATCGGTTAAAAGTGAGAGAATGTGATGTTTCAAAGATGATCTTTTCAACTCGTTATGGCCATTTTGAGTTCCTAGTTATGTCTTTTGGATTGATTAATGAACTAGCAACCTTTATAGAACTCATGAACGGGTGTTCAAATCATATCTAGATATGTTTGTGATTGTATTTATAGATGATATATTGGTATACTTCAGAAATGAAGAGGAACATGCAACTATCTAAGGATTATTCTTTAGACGCTTAAGGACAGGGAGTTGTATGCAAAGTTCTCTAAATGTGAATTCAGGATGGCATGAACGGCTTTTCTAGGCCATATTATATCCAGAGATCGTATTCAAATTGATACGCAAAAAATTAAGATGGTAAAGGATTGACCCAAACCCACATCCCTGACAGATATAAGAAGCTTCTTGGGTTTGGCTAGGTATTATCGAAGATTTGTAGAGGGGTTCTTGATCTTAGGCGTATTTATACATCCAATTAGCCAAATTTACTCATGTTCATAGCCTAGTTGGAGGATAATTGATAGAATTTAAGTGATTTTTAGTATAATTTTGTTATTTCACGCTAATTTTTTGCCAGGAGCACTTTTTGGTTGTGTTTTTTAGGTTTTTGAGTAGATGTGCATGAG
This sequence comes from Solanum aculeatissimum, assembly GCA_038996855.1. Lineage (NCBI taxonomy): Eukaryota > Viridiplantae > Streptophyta > Magnoliopsida > Solanales > Solanaceae > Solanum > Solanum aculeatissimum. The sequence continues at coordinate 15,242 of JBCEWC010006899.1, read as the reverse complement.
TTCATAGCCGGAAAACAAGGAAGGATACATCCAGAAAAAGGAGTATAAAAAGTCAATCAGTATCAAAAAAATAGGAAGTCCACGTAGTAGACTATTGTTAAAGAAGTTAATGTTTAAAAAGGAGAAGAAAAGACGTGAAACAACTACGGAGAGACAAGTTTGCGTCATGAACTTGGCACAGAACAGTTCAAATTGGTCGGATGATATGGAAAGAGTAAAATACACATCAGGAAGATAAGTCCACGTCGTGGACTTTGATGACGCACGGTCAAAATTGAAAAACAAATTTTTTAGGTTTAAATACAATTTTTAGTCATTATTTCATTATCTAATTTTTGTTGGGGAACGAGAGAAGAGACGAAGAACTTCCGTCTAGTTTATTTCTTTCATCTTTTCTTCCTTAAATTCATTCTTTGAATGTTTCTTAGACTAATTTTGTGTTTGAGACAAACAATGAGTGGCTAATTTTTCATATTCTGAGATTGTAGTCATAGACTATATTCTAGACTTTGATTTTTATGATATATGAATGGGATTTTGCATAATTACTCTTATATTCCTTCTATCTATATTTCATAGTATCGTCAACCGCCAAATACATTTGTTGTCTACCCTGGATTCGATAAATGTTGGGGTGATAGAACACAAGGTATAAGAAGCTTATTTGTTCTAGGAAACTAGGATGATTCATGAGTGGGAGACTTGTGACACCTATCCATACACCTTGCTTGGTTACTAAATAGGAAAATAACTTTAATATATTTTCATTGATCATGTTTATCCTCGTTGAACGATGTAGTTAGACTGTCAATGAGAATACGCTAGTAGAGATGTGCAACCATGCTTGGTAAATTAAATTTTGTGTATCAATAATTAGAGAACCTCTGAATAATCATAAGAATTGAGGCTAGAACATATGTCAAAATGGTGACAGTCCTAGAATCTCGCTTAATTTGGTAATCTCTCAACAAACATTTGATCTTTGTAGTAGGTTAATTTTAATATTTTAGTACACATAATCAACAATCATCTTTTCTTTAAAAACACACATTGCGTAGTCATCTTCTGAAGATTATTGAGAGATAATTGAAGTCCTTTGGGTTTGATATTTCAACTCTTTTAGGGTCACTATATTACTTGAGTACACCTTATACACTTACGTGTGTTAGGAAAGCAACACTTCTCATCTATATCATCATTATTGACTAAGATGATGCAGAAAACCAAAGTTTCATTGTATGATGCTTGTGAGAGGAGTTTTGTAGAGTTAAAGACTAAATTGACCATCGGCCCAGTGTTGACCCTGCCTGACGGGATGAAGGAATCTGTGATTTATCCTAATGCGTCTACAGTTGGATTGGGATGTGTATTGGGTAACTAATTTCTAACTTATTTTCTTAATTCTCATTGATTAAATTGTGATTTTAATATAAAATTTAGAATTTTTAATTGAAGAAATTGGGGAGTTCTCATACTTTAATTTCTAATACAAAAGTGATGATTACGAACTCATTTTAACTCCTTTTTTGAAACAATTTTCACTATTTGACTCCTTATCAATTGAGGATCATTTTCATGTAAAAAAATATCAGATTTTGAGAATCTTTTTTAGTATGAGATTTTTGGAATATTTTGTCTTTTCACCCGAATTACTTGATTTTAGTGTCATTAGTTTCTAATATAATTGTAATGTTATATTTGAATAGATATGGTGATTTGAAGTATCATAGAAGAGGAAAAACCATGAATTTGACTTGATTTGAGACTTCTTCTAAGGCAAGTGAACTTCTAACCTTTAAATAAGTATGATTGAACCTTGTATTATCCTATGTGAATGTGTTTGAGGGATTTGAGGCATGAAATGGGTTAGAATTATATTATTATAGGCTTTAATTCATGGAATTCAGATTGGGTAAGTGTAAACATTGTGTATCATTTTACTTGTGATATATTTGTGGAATCCTGAACGCTTATGAATTTGTGAAATTATCTGGTATTGATTGTTAAATATATGATATTCTTGCATACCCTTAAATCTATGAGATGATTATTATGATGTGTTGACATGTACTACTTGATGTTCCGTTGATAATGAAAGGTCGAAGAGAAATGGTTCTGGGTCATGCCCCAAGAGGATATCCTGGACGTGACCGACACCCAGAGACTATTGTTAGTCCGCAAGCGATCCATTTGACCTCATCACATTCATTTAATCAACATATTTAACATATCTAAAGAATACTAAAGATAGTAAAAGATGAAAATTTTTAATAAATAAATTATCAAGTCAAATCAATAAGACTAGTAAGAAAGAAACTAGCCCAAAATAAATACTCAACTTAAAAGAAACCACACTCTAGCCTTTGAGACCTCTATCAATTGTTCAATGGTGCCAATGGCAAACCCATGACTACTTCATATCAAAATAAGAAAATCTAAGGTCTAACTCTAAAAGTTAGATGAAAATATAAATGAATATCCTTCAAAAACAGGAGAGGGCTCACCAACTAAGATGACAACAATAAATCCTTAACAGTACACTAGTTGATGACCTCCAATACCTATCTCTGCATCATAAAATGATGCAAACCAAATTGACATCAATACGTGGAATATACAAGCATGTAAAATGGTTGAATGAAATAGATATCAAGGTAGAATATTATTAACTTAGATAACTCAAATCAAAAGATAAAAAACTCAATCAGGAATGTCAAATGTCTATCTAAAGCAAGAATAAAGAGTAGATAATGACCCATCAATCCAAATCCAATCCAATCCAATCCAATCAGAGTACTATCAATATAGAATCTATATGAGAGTTTCTTTTATCCGACAACAATCACTTATGAGTCAACGATTGTACAACAATCTCATTGATGTTACCACAACCATTTAATACCTTTCCAGGGTAAGAACGAATCAAATTCATAATAGATCCGTCCAATCAAGTCCTTTATTATTTCAAGGAGCTCTCAAGAGGAAACATCTGACTTAACAGTTTCAATCCTCTCCTATGTTTAGCCACGTAGTTAATGAGTTTGAGTTGGACTTACTCTTACTCAATTTGATGTTTGATACTCCTCTCAAGACTCAATGCTCATAAATAATCCATTCAAAGTAGTTGTTAAGTGTGGTCAACCGGCGATTAGGAAAGATTTGAATTAACTTGCCAAAATTTAACAATTTAACTAAGATGGCTAAAAGTCTAATTTTCTAAAAGTGACTTTAACATTAGGAAAATCACCAAATCATTAAAAGGAAAATTAACATAAATGGTGAACTTTAGGGGATTAAATTAGATTAACAAAATAAAACTACCAAATAACAAGTTAGAGTTAGGAAACAAATATTATAAGTTAATACAAACCAAATAATGAATAAAGAAAACAAATGAATTAACTAATAGGGCTCGGCAGGCTCAAATCGAACTTGTCCTAACTTCTAATATTGTTGGGCCTGCTTGGCCCTATTTCAAAATTTGTTGCCTTTCTTGTAATTGGGCTATTTTAAGCCCATTTTTCTGCTGCCCTTTTCCTGCTGCCATATGCTATGTATCTTTCCCTGTATACCATACATATACATGTTGTATACATATCTAAAAAATCTGTATTTTCAGCCTTTCCAGACTTGGAACGATCCGAAATGCAAAGGGAAAAAAGTCCAAAAGGACTCCGAATAGCACATGCAATAAAAGAGAGGGAGGAGGATTATCAATCAATGAATTAGAGCTAATTACAAACTCAATAAAATATCAGTTGAATGCAAGCAACCTCACAACTTAGGCATATTAACACAAACTATTTTCACATTCATATAATAGGTATGGAAACGAACTTTCACATTCATATAATAGGCATATTGAACACATAAACTACTACAAACTCAACAAGTGATCAAAAGAAAACTTTAATGCACAAAGAAACTACACAGACTATAGATACAGAGGCATAATAGATTAATCCATTTGTTTACTAGACCATCAACACCTTACTATGAATACTACGTCAGGAGCAAATAAACTGTTACAATGCAAGCAAAACCAAGTTTCATCCCTTAAAATACTAGAAAGAAACTAGAGATAAAGGCAGAGGCATCTTAGTACATGTTAGAGTAAAACGAGGCATAAGTAGCTATGATCTATATCTACACAGTGATGTTACCCAAATGAGATCAGATCCATGAGAAAAAGAGTGAACTAACATGAAAACTAAACATCCTATGTCATGAGTAAATCTAGATGCACATTGGTATGACAATACATTCAAACTATCGAGACTTAGCTCAGAGAAAGCAGACATAGTGTATAGACATGATCTTTTAACTACTCAAGAAACTAGTGTTCAACTAAAAGGGGTGCGAACTTTCAAGAATTAACCTTCAAAGCATAGAACTGAACCCAACCTTTGTTTTTGATAAATAATCAGCTTCAAACAACAAATTCTGACCAGATAATATTACTACAAGAATTTTGATTATCACTTCAGCAGTTATGACAAATACAAAGAGTATTCAAGAAGAACTCAAACCAGACAATGAACCTAAGTCAGAAAAAATAGCATTACAGATTCAAGGTTTTGAAATTAGTTTTAGAGATTTAAACTTGCATTCGAATGATACGACTATTATAGCCTAAAACTTAAAAGGAATGAACCATTTTTTGACGCACTACTGACTGGAAAAAACTGGAAACTGAACAGAATTCAACGAGGACTCGGACCGGAATCGTGAAACTAGCATTAAAACGATATCCTTATTTCAAAATTGTTTTAACAACAACAAAAATGCAATAACAAAACAAACAGAAATGCTATAGCGAACAGAAGACTTGATGAATATAGGACAACACTTAAGAAACAAACAGGTGTACCGAAGCTAAAACGAGACAGACGACCATATCGGCAATAGATGATGCTTTTAACATCAAATAAGCAGAAAACATATTCACATTATCTTGCAGAAAACAAAGGCTTATGAGCTACTATAACCGATACTAATCACAGTCAAACACAAGGTCCCAAATAACAACACATGTGACAGAAAGACACTTTCGAGATGAAGCTCTGTTAGAACGACACTATGAAAAGAACGTAACATAAGAAACGGAATAAGATATTACCTTTTTGAGTGCAGCAACTGGGACGAATGAATCTAAACTAGAGCTCTTCACCAGCGAAATGAAACTTTTCTTACGAAGGTTTTAGCTCCAACCTCAAGTGTTCTTAAGCCGACTCAAAAATAGCTTGAGATCAAATTTTTTTTTAGGGTTTTCAAGAGTGAAAGCTAATAGTCGAAAATTGTCACCCCCAATAGAGGAGATGAGGGGGAGCATTTATAGGCAGATTTCTAGGGTTTTCGAGCGGGAACTATGAAGGAAAAAAAGGGATTTTGGGGTCGATTTCGGATAGGGTTAGGGTTTTTCAATTCAAATTTCAAGCAATTCGTCCTGGAAAAGGGATAAGTCTCGACGTGTTAAAGGATTCGACCGTCGATTTCAAGAGATGAAGGCGGGATAATAACTGGATGAAGACGCGTGTAGAGATTCCTTCGAACGAACTTGTACTGGATGAGCGGAGGTAAGACGCGTATGTACGGAGAGGTTTGAAGGACGTCGAGGTTGTTAGGGAGAGGATTTGAGGGATATTTATTGTCGATGGGAGGAAGGTTCTGGGTTGTTCTTCGTTGAGGATGAAGGGGCGTGAGGGAGTGTGTGCGTCTAGGTGAGGGAGAAAAGAGGAGTAAAAGGGGGCGCGTGGGATGAACGTTCGGGAACATATGTATGTGTATCTGTGTAGGGGTGTACATGTTGTGAAGACATGGGGATTGGGTCGGGTATGGGGCGAATTTTGTGATGGGTTAGTGTAATGTTGGGCTGGGTTAGGAGTAGTTATATGTTGAGTGTATGTGTTATGTGCTGATGAAGGGGAACGGGCCGGGTCTGGGGAAAGCTTGGGCCAAATTTGGTTAAATGGCGAGCTGGGGCAGGGAATATATGTGTGGGCTGAAGCTGAGGGAGGGTGTAGTGGGTTGTATAGGTGCTGAAAGAAATAAGGGAGGTGGGTCGGGTTTTGCATTATTGGGTTAAATTTGATGAAAAGTTGGGCCGGATGGGAGTGCTTAAGTTAGCTGAAAAATGGGATAAAAGAGAATGAAATTAAATTGAGAAATTAGCCAGCTCAAATTGCAAATGTAGCCAAATCAGGGATTTAATCTATAGCCAATCTGAATTAAATGGGGGAATTTTGGCTTAATTATGAATAAGACGAATTCTATCAATCAAATAACGAGCTTCTTAATTTTGACAAAAGTAGAATAATCAACTTAATTATAAGCTAATTGATTTAAAAATAAAATGAGATGTAATTAAGCTAAATTAATTGACAAAATGCTCAATCAAGCTAAAATTAAATTTGACAAATAAGGGCAAAGATTTTAATTATGAGAGGTGATAATTAAAACGATAAACGACTATTAGAAAAACTATACAAAAATAAGAAAATTGCATAGAAAACCACTTGAAAATATTTTAAATTTTGTAAAAAGCTAATTATTTTAAGTTATTTGAAATTGCAAAAGCTCGACAATTAATTTGTATTGTGGAGGGTAAAAATTGGGTGTCAACACTAATACACCAAAATTTAAATCATAATATGATAATAAAATAATATAATGATTATAAAAATAACTTTGAAACGAAATCGGTACTGGAAGCACAAAATTAATTCTATCGGTACTGAAAACACTCATTAATAGTAAAATCATATGACAACACCTTCCAATGATGAGATCAAGTAACACAATACACCTAAATAAATCATAAATATTTGTATGCTTATAAATTTTAACACTTCATTGATAAAATATCAAATTTTTTTCTAAATATAAAAAAATAT
>JBCEWC010006898.1:0-22258 GCA_038996855.1 Solanum aculeatissimum | reverse complement strand
AGCTTTAGTTATTCAATATTCATTTTTAAAATAAATCTTTCATCTTATTTAGCTTAAATATTTTTATGTGTGCATTTCCATGATAATATCGTATGCATTTAAAATAAAACTTTCTTATTTAATTAAAAATAGAACTTTCATTTTTAAGTTTGTTAAAGTAAAAAATAATTTTTGAAAAATCAAAATATAAAAAAACATAAGAATAGTCAATAAAAATAAGGAGTGAAGGTTGTGACTTGTGAATGTTATTATATATTGCATTAAAAACTTCATCCAAAAATATATTGCATTAAAAATAATGTAAATATACATAAATATACAAAGTGAGGTATAAAAAGGATTTAAAAGGGTATTTTTGTCATTTATCATTTTTATCCCAGGATTAGTGTACCACCCAAGAGGAGGGATAACTTATCCTGATACTATTTATTAGTTCCAGGATAAGTTATCCCGGATTTGCCAACCAAACAACAATTTAAGGACTACTATATTTTTATCTCGAGATAATTTGCACTTATCCTTCACACCAAACAACTCGTAAAAATATAAACTATGACAATTAAAATGAGAGGGAGGACTCAGTAAATTAAAGTTAAATTCCATAAATAGATGTTTTTCTACGTGAGATGCATTCTCAGAAAGCAGTGTCATTTATTTCCTAACTGGCAATGCGTAGTTATATCTTCATTCCACTCGTCGTGGCAAGACTTGCCTATTTTGTTCAATTATCCATGTAACGGATTAGCAGAACTTTGTTCTAATTTTACATTCTATACATGTCTCGTTCAACTGTGCATTAGTCTTGTTAAATTGGCAAAACTTGCATGTATTGTTATAGTCTATTCGATTCTCTAATTAAATTCTTTTCTTCTTTAACAATAACAATTCATCACTCTCCTCAACTGGCAACCTTAATGTTTAATTACTTGAAATGATCGAATAAGTAATCAATTTGCAAGGATGGAGAAGACAGGTTTGGAGGTAGACGCGGTGCTGTGCTGCATACCTTACAACAACATAAGCAATGTGATCTCGCAAAGCGGGATCTAAGGATAATAGAATGTACGCCGTCTTTACCAGTACCTTAGAGGTGTGTTGCATAGCCTATTTTGCAAAAATGATGCAAAAAGTTTAATATCAGCCATTAAAACTTGGAGATTCCAGTCAATGTTCTCGAATTCTTCTCATAGTAAAACCACCACTGCACCAGCGTTAAAGTTCTTTCGGTGCATCGAAGGCATTTAAGAGTTATGCCTACATGCAATTGGCCTCGAAACAATCCTTCAGATCATTATTTGATGCTAGATGCATATAAAAGTTATTTGCTTCCAGGAAACTATTGTAAACAGATGACCCTTTCAAACACTCATCCTTTGGCAACATTATCAGCAAAAAAACATACCGACCCCTACCCAACAGATTATAGACCTAAACGGAACTACAAACGGGGTGGAACATCAAATAGATATGGAGAAGACGGCAGCAGGGTGAGGGAAGGGGATAAAGATGAAGATCACTCAGTGAAACGGATTCATTTCGTTCTAACCCACAGGTGCTGAATTAATCATTATGCAAAGAGGATAGCAGGAACATATCATCCCAAAATTTAAGGAAAAGAAAGAGGGTGGATTTAGTGAGAGGTGTTGTTTGGCATGCAGGGTGTTGTTTGATCACTCCAATTATGATCTTTTACCCTTAAGAAAGAGGAACTTTTCAACAGCTCCCTACTATATCTTCAGATTTATTGAAATAATCTCGTCTAAGATACATGGAGGGTGGCTTAACACAAGGTAATTGAAAGCAGTGTTTCTCTATTATTCCTAAATGATGCAACTTGAGAAAATGAGAACTGTATTTATCCTCATAAAACACCAAACATGGTCAATCACAAGTAGCTATCACATAGAAACAAAGAAGCAGTAGAGATGCAACAAGTACTACCTTTCCTGACCCTGTTAAGAAATGGGGCTTCGACCTCAAGGTCAGCGACATCCAAGGCAGTTGATACTTAGATAATCCTAGGGCCTTACTTGACCAAACCCTTGAGACCCGACCCAAAGTACACTATCCACTAAGATTATGTTCTTCTATTCTCATTTTCAGACATAGTTGGAACTACTCAGGGAAGATAATAAAAAGGGAAACAGAGGTAAAATTTGAGCTAACCACTATAAAGAAAGCATTTTGATATTCAAATAACAAGGTATGCTAATAGAGACAAAGCTAAATCGTTTTTTTACAAAATCAGATACGTGGTAAACTACATGTGATATCATCCTTTCAGTTCAGTGCAAAACATTGCCAGTGGCGTGAAGAGGCTTTGTTAACTTGTTGTCAGTGGATTTACGGCTCCTAGAAGTCCTCAGTGGCATCAAATAAAATGGCAACGTACCATTATCAATGTCATTTGAAGAGCATTTGACACTCTTGTTCCTCTCCAGCACAAAAGCATCCCTGCCAAAGTTAGCAGAGGCAGCACGTTCAGCAATGCTGCTGCTGCATGTCATGTCACATGAATTCCTAGGCTGATCAAAAGCATTGCTGCAGGAACTCCTAGCAGGAATGTAGGAGCTGCTGCAGGATTTTCTAGCCCCAACAATGCTGCTGCTGCGTGTAAGCCTCCACTGAGCAGCCTCTTTTACACTATCATAACCCTTGTCCCCTTGCTTCCCATTACTATCAGTGACTGAACTGGCGGTTTCTCCTACTCCTTTTCGGGTTTCTCCCTTATTGCTATTGGGCTTTTGCTTGTTACCAAAAAGATTGAACACCTCTCGCCACCGAGCAGGCTTCTTGGACCCCTTCTTGGCGCCACAACTTTCAGCAACAATTCCTTGCTTGGAAAATGATTCATACTTATTCAAATTATCATCTTTGATCGAATTCAAGTGCCAATCTTTCAATTCCCTCTCTGTAATAACCAACTTGACTTGAGCAGGAGATGAATTTGGCATATACTTGCCTTCGCTAACCTCCAAATCCAATGTCCTCTTGGCAAAACTCTGAACAGAACTCGACCTATCAAAACTACTTCCCCTTTGTGATGATGAAGAATCCGAATTGGACTGCCCTGATCCACCAGAACTACTTTCATCTTCTACTATAGCTTGCATTTGCCCATCAAGCGATGCTCGATGCTTATCAAACCCATTTCCATTCCCTAAAAGCACATTTTCTACAACTGATAACATTGGTGTTAGCCGTGGAATAGTCCTAGCCACCATATACCCATCCCAAGAAGCTCTAGGCTCATCAACGGCAATCCCAGGACCGTCCAACGACAATCTCCCTACATCAACTGAAAAACGAGGTTCTGTATCACAAGATCTCCTCCCGGTTGCACATTCCCCAATTTCAGACCGACTATCCTTCAATTTATAACCTATCAACTTGCTATTTCCAGCTGAAAACCTATCATTGCCTTCAGCATTTCTGCTATTAAGCTTCTTTTCCCTCTGCTTTTGCCTCCATTTTTGCAATTTCTTGCTGAAGACTGAAGTTGCTTCCCTGAAATTCACGGCAATGTCTCTGAAATCCCTCGATTTGTGATTTTTCGTGTGAAATTCGAGATCGATGAACTCTTTCATTGTCTTAAGCTCTCCATCTTGCATGTCTTCTTCTATATCCGCTATTCTCACCAACGCATCCGCACGAACCCTATATTCTTCACTATCTTTACGCTCTACTATTGACCGACAAACATTATCAGACAAATTCGTCAATCCCAGGTTCTTCGATTCAACATTGAAACCGGCATTGGATCCACCCACCTCGTCATCAACGCCAAATAGATTTTCAAGAGTATTCCGAGACGACCTATCGTCACAAGATCTCCGACGTGGCTCCGACCAGCTACACGAACCTTCACACCTTGCAGTAGAAACCGACCTACAACGGCGGAGATCCGGATAAAACGACGAAGTAACAGCTTTACTCCGGTTACTATCAAAACCGGGTCCGGGTCCATTATCAGCATCTGGGTTTTCGAAAGAATTCGAGAATGTAGGAACAATAGAGAGTTCGGGGTCACCAGAAGAGTCAAGACCCGAGAGACGTTCACGCAGGCATGCGGCGCAGATGCCGGTGACCGGCTCCGATGGGTGGCGGTAACAAGATGAAAGACGGCGGGTTCGGGTACGGGTGCGGTTTTGGGAAGTGGTACGAGTCATTGGAATGCGAGTGGGACAGCATACGATGGGCTCATTTATGAATGGGAGTTGGGTTTTTCCGACAAGATGCACAGAAAAAAATTCAGAGCACAAGGGATCCAAAGAGAGACCAAGCAAAAGAACCCTTCATAAACCCTTTATTGTCCCCAATCTTTTAGACTTTTTCTTTTCTTTAATTTATCTATTGATTTTCTATGCCCGTTTTCAGGCTCCATTAAATTTGAATTCGAATGAAAAAATTATAAAATTTAATAGAACAATTCACTTTGATTATGTCATTTAATATTAGTCGCCTTTTTATATTTTATTTTTACATATATTTAACTTCATATATTAGTGTTTGAAGTTAAATTTAACAAAATGAAACTTCAAACACAATATCTAAAATTATGATGGTTAAAGATCAATTCATTTTTGTTTGAAGTTCAAACGAAATGATTGTAATTATTTATGTTAAGTTCAAGCAAGGATGGTTGAAGTTCAAGCAAAAATAATTGAACTTTAGTTGTTTATGTCTAAAATTTATATACATATGAATAAAGTTCAAATAAAAAAAAATTAAAGCCCGTTAATTAAAAAAAAAAATTCAAGTAAAAATGGCTAAAATCATGTAAAATAACTAAACTTATGTCATATAGGACCGGAATTCAAATAAAAATAATTAAAGTGAGCAAAATAATTGAACTTTAATTATTTGTATATGAACTGCAGTTATGTAAAACTCCAAACACTACATCTAAATTAAAGTTTTTTTTAAAACTAGCCAACTTTAGACATTTTATGTTTGAAGGAACCTTAAAATAACATTCAAAAAATAATTAAAAGTTGATATAAGTTAAATGATAACGTCAAAATTAATATCCATGCACTTTGTCCCCAAAAATCTTATATTTCTGGTAAAACGCTTCATTTTACAACTGAGATTTTTAGAGTAATTTTTCTAATTAAATTTTTTTTAAAATACTTATTACTTTATCACAATTTAATTAATTATTTTTAGAAAAACTACCTAATTACTCAAATTATTCTATGTATACTAATCCTCTCTATATTTGAAATATTAATACCAGATGCATTCTGAAATACAAATACATTAAGAGAGAGGCGAGCGAGAGAGGAAGAGAGTTGATCGAGATATGAGAGGCGAGAGAGAAGGGGTTAATGTATCATTGAACATGTAAATCACACTTGCATGTATTCGATATGCATGTATTCGATATACATGTATTTGAGTGCCCCAAGGTACAAAAGATAATTTTCAAAACTAACGTGAAAATATATAATTAAAATTAAACTAGTAAAATTTATATTGTTTGCTTTAATTCAAGTACTAAAATACGTAATTAAATATTGGGCCAACACAGGGGTATGTAATATGCACAATTAATAATTTTTCATCGAGGTAGCAGTTAACGTTTAGTGTAACGTTTTTATGCCATGATTCTGAAGACCTCTAAAGCTGTGCAGAAATTAGATTCAGATCTTAATTTATAATTTGTTTCTATTGGCATACGAGCCTAAACCTAAAAGTCTTAATTCCACGTGGCCAACAAATAGCATAATTAAACCTCAATATTAAATTTGGCGAGAAATAGCATAAATCTTCCAAATAAAATTACACATATATGCGCCTTACTTTAAATATTTAATTTCTTGAGGGAAAGATTTTCTTAAATGTTTTTTTCTAAATTCAATCCATAAATTGAAATATTGATAAGATATTAATTCATACTAGTATTTGATAAGAGATAGTGAAACACTGTATCTTCTCAAAATATAACCTATGATAAGAACTACATATTTTAGTATAATGTATCATCAAATCAAAATAAAAGAAATTCAAAGTAACATCATTTAAAAACAAAAAAAAACTTGATGGTAAGATACAAAACAAATAAAAAAATATATATAAATACACACCTAAAAATAAAAGACAAAAGGTTATTCCTTTCTCCCCCATTTGAAGTGCGATGAAACTACCTTCTAACTTTCTATCTAAATTCTCAACATTCATGTCCCACTACTTATATTTGGGGTCATCAATTATGTTTTTGAATTTTAATAATTTAAAATTGTGTCATATTTTTGTCTGATGATCTTTTTTAATTTCTCTTCAACCTATCTCTATTTATCATAATTCATGATATAACTAACCTCTCATGTTTCTCTAGTAGTGTATCACACACTTTCTTTTTTTAAAAATTCGAATCATTTCAATTTCATTTTTCTCATCACAAAGATTACTCCCCACTTATTCACACAACTTGTTATTAATCATATTTTCCTAAACATGCCTACACATCTATTTCATCTTTTCCATTTTATATAATGTAATTTGATTTGTCATGAAGTTTAAGAAAGAAAGAAAATTTTTTAAATTTGTGATGTAAAATAAATAATAAATATTTGTAATAACAACAACATACCAGTGAAATCTTACAATGTGGGGTCTGCCAAAGGTAGAATGTACGTATGTCTTATCACTACCTTATGGAGATAGGGAGGTCGTTTCCAATAGACCCTCGGCTCAAATATACCTACCCCAAATAAAAAGACTAAAACTATAGATATATAGTAACGGCTAAATGAAGAGCAATATCAATTCAATAAGAAAAAAATAATAAAATAGTAAAATAATCGAAGAGCACTAACAACATACCCATAAAATCTTGACTGGTTTTATGAAAAACCCAAAGGCATACACAAGGCAAGACAACATTCTACCTCTACTAACTTTCTATCCTAATACGTGACCTCTACACCTTTCTATCTAAAGTTATGTCATCGATCGATGATATGAAGTTGCGTTATATCTTATCTAATCACCTCTCCCAAATATTATTTTGATCTATCCCTACCCCTTTGTGTGCCTCCTAAATCCAACCTCTTCCACCTCCTAATTGGGGAGTCGATACACCTCCTCTACACATGTCTAAACCAAATCAGTCTCGTTTCTCTCATCCTGTCTATCATAGGAGTTGCTCCCACGTACTTTTGAATAACCTTATTCCTAATCTTGTTGCACCTAGTGTATCCACACACCCATCTTTGCATCATGCATCTTTTAAACATGTGAGTTTTTGACCGGTTAGCCTTCCACCCAATATAACAATGACACTTTAACCACCATTCTGTATCGATATTCGTATAATTATCAATCATTTCACTAAAATAAAATGAATATTTTTAATTAAATTATTATTAAATATAAAATTATTATTTATTTTTTGAGAAATTGAGTAAAAAATAAAGTGACTAAGCAATATCTAAGTACCAAAATTATGTTATGTCAAAACAAAACATTTTGCAGTCGTAATTTTGCTTGATTATCCGTTTCCTCACGTTAAACCCGCTTGCCCAAAGAGGCATAAGTTTCCATCCAATCCCTATATAATCATCATTCGTTACCCCTTTTATTTTTCTTCTTCGATTATCATTTTACATCATCTTCTCCATTAAAAAATACCCAAATTACGCTTGTAAAATCAAGAAGAAGAAAGCAAATGGAGAAAGAGAAAGCTTTTCTTGAATTTACCCAAGCTGAATTGGACCGGGTTTCGTCTGTTGCCTTTCCTCCTCACCGGCTCGGTTCTGAGTGTAGCTTCTATGAGTACTATGCGCTCAGAGGCATCCGGGTTGACCGAATTGAACCGGGTCAAGTTTTTTGCACATTCAAAGTTCCTCCTCGTCTCACTGTAAGATAAACCCCAATTTTGCCCCCTTTTTTTTCCAGTCTGTATTATGTGTTTACCATTGTCAATATTGAAATTTTGATTTGTATAATGAATCAGAATTCCTGAATGTTGTATATAGAAATATATAATGGTTGAAGAGAGTATTAGAGCTATAGTTGATTTGAAGATTAAAGGGGTTGTTGATAAAGAAGCATTACATAGAAATTTAGAATTTGAATATTGGGATATATGCAGATGAAGGTGTTTAAAATTAAATATACTGTTTTCTTCTATTTTTCTACTGAATTGTTGCTTGGTATTGAAAGCTTTTTTTGGTGTGCCTTTGTAGGATAGAGAAGGGAAACTAGCATCTGGTGCCATTGCTAATCTAGTTGATGAAGTTGGGGGCGCGGTAGTCTATGTGGAAGGTCTCCCTATGAATGTATCAGTGGACATGTCCATTTCGTTTCTTTCAAGTGCAAAGGCTGGTGTAAGCCCTCCTCATTCTTCCTATCTCTTCGATGATTTCATTATTGGTTCATGAATTTTGTGACAATATTTTTATCAGATTTTTGCACATTTTAGTATGCTCATGCTGTATTTCAGAATTAACAATGAAAGAAAGAACAATAAGAGGAAATCACAGGAGAAAAGAATGGAACGCATAAAGAGGAAGATGGACTGGTTTCAAATTCGTCAATCGCAAGTCATGCAAATAAAATGCCGAATAATAAAAGTGATGAGCTGTGTACCCAGGACAGTAGACCTGCTAACAAACTAGCTCACTTTTCTAATGTTTATCAGTAGCTAGTTTTGCCTTATCAGTTTGTCCATCAGTGATGAGTATTCCCTCTTTATGAAAAAATATACTACTACGCGGTATGCATACTGTAGACAGAAAAAAAGGTTAATCAGATGCATCCTTAAGACCATGTTATGTCCACTAACTTTAACCATTCTGAAGTACAAAAGAACTCTTCTCCGTGCATTACCTGCTGAAATGTAGATTATCTTTGATCACTTGTCAAGACATTTCAATCAGAACTGGTAATGTCCATTGATACCTTATTAGGCACTAATGAAAATCTCAATTGTTTCACCATCTGTAGAATAACAAAATTGTGTACAAAATCACTGTCTACTGATATAACCAGAGGTGTTTTCTTATTGAGTTTTGATTATTCTAAGGGGTCTGGAGACTCCATCCAGTACTGCCACTGCTGTCTCCCTATGTCCTGGACTTCTTGGCCCAAAACTTGTTCAACATTCTTCTGAACTCCTTCATCCTCCTTAATCTCTCAGTTCCTTCTTGACTAACGTTGCCTTCAATTGCTTCGGTTGACAATGATGTCTTCGGTACCTAACATGACATTTAACATATTGGTTCAGTTCTTTAGAGACTCCTCGGTGCAATTTTGTTGGTTAGAGTAGCTTGGATTTTAAGGATATGAATGTTGAGGCAGTATTGTAAGGCTTGCTTTGTTGGGCATAGCTTTGGGTATATGACTGGAGCTCTTTGTTGTATGAGAGTGTTTAGACATGGCATCAATGGATGCCTTATATAAATTGGCTTTTTTATTGGCATCAATGAGGCTTACTGGGTTTGATATTTTGCCAATGCAATTTAGTGTTAAGTTGAATAAAGCAAGATCCAATCTGAGATTCGTTCAAAGTGAATTACCTGCAATAGAGATCACATCAGAAGACCATCCATGGGACTGCTCTTCGATGATTCACCAGTTATTCATCAAAGCATGCCTCAGCTTTGTTGAGTTCACCAAGGTTATGCAGCAACACAAAGTCTTTTTTTTTTTTCAACCAGGTACACTATAAATTCCAATGAAACGGTCAGAGTTCCAATCCTCATCCTAGGGTTGGTCTGTTGGTTCCATAGAACTTTGGTTATTTTAAACTTTTTGTCCGGGTGGTAAAGTAAGAGCTAGTCTGGATTTGGACAAGTAGAGGAAATGGAGGTATTGTTTGGCTGATTATTTGGAAAGCCGAGTTAGTCAAGAAGTGCGATGGTAGGAACTTGACTGCATATAGGCACATGAGAGATTGGATGTGAGATGTGTGGAGGTATCTGTATATTGGCATGAGGAATATAATTGTTTCTGCAAAGCAATATAGGGTATAGGACCACAATTTTTCCAGTGGATAGTGAGGATTGAGTGATTTACAATGGCTGATGAGGCAGGCTTTTAAAATAATCAAATTGTTGCCATCTGATTTTGATAGAGTAAATAGAGCATTTTTTGTGGTCCTTCCCTAGCTAATGAATAGCTTACTGTATCTGCATTTTGTTTGTGCAGGAATATACTCTCAATTTTACCCATATGTATGTATTTCAAACCTCAAAAGAGGTGCATTTTGTTGTTCGAGTACAGAAGAGCATGGTGCTGCAAGCCACCTATACATCCCCATTCTTTATAGAACTGTTTTCCTGTGCAAGTCAATACTGCACTGACCTTTGAGAGTAGAATTCACATTCAAAACGCAGGCTAATTTGAAAATGGTAGAGAGTTGATTGCCTCTCCAGTATGAGTGTCCATCAATCAGTAGGTAGTGGTGTATTTAACTTATTGCTGCTTATCCACCATACGTTAGTTGATTTTTTCTCTCATCTTTCTTGGTAAGACAATACCTTGAATTATTCTAGTAGACTTTTGATATATTGCATCACGTCACTTATTTCCCCCATATTCTCTTCATCCTAGCATTTCAGTAAGTTAGGGTCTGAACCAACCCGGTTTAAATGTGCACTTAACCTCTACTTATGGGTTACGTCTTTGCCTGGGATATTTGCAGGATGAATTGGAAATCATTGCTAGAGTCTTGGGTCAGAAAGGAGGATATTCCGGAACAAGTGTACTCATGAAAAATAAAACAACGGGTGAGCTCATTGCTGAAGGGCGGCATTCATTGTTCGGTAAACATGCTAGCAAAATGTGAAGTATTTCTCTGGACCAAGATGCCTGTTTGAAAATGTACTTCAGTCTCCAGTTCCTGGTCCACTTGTATATTTTTCAAAAAAAGAATCAGTATGGTGCATAGTTTTTCTCTAGCTTCACATGTATTGAGCAGCATTATATACTGTGAGGAAGAAGTCCGATGTAAATATTTGCTTGTTAATGGAGGTGGATACCAAGATTTTCATTTGGGGCAGATCACCATTGGATTTATTACGACTTTGTTGATAATAGGTGCCTTCAGAGACACTTCATGTATCGGCTTCAATGAGTGTAGGGTTGAGACGTAGTTCCCTCGGTTTCATTTTAGACCATCTCTAACTCAACATCAAATTTTACGTCAAATTCTATTTTGATATAAAATTTGATGTTTTGGAACTCCAACCCAACACCAAATTCTACACCATTTTAGTGTGTAAATGGTGTAATATTATTCATCACACTAATTCACTTTATTGATTATTTAATATTATTTTATTATACAATTTTTTTAATTAAACATTACATAAATCATATATTTTAAATAGAACTCTTGTATATTTAATTACTTTTTATATAGTATTTTTATAATATTAGTTTTAGATATAAAAGCTTGCTTTTTATTTTTTATAAATTATTTTTCTACATATGACTTTTACAAAAAAAATTATGTTAATTCTATTAGTATAAATTATAACTAGATATAACTACAATTAACCTTAACAAAAAATAAAAATACAATATTATTTTGCAATTATCTCAGGGTCGTCACATTTTTGAAGAAAAGGAGTGCTACATGATACATTAATTTCATGTATTATCTTGCATAACATGATAATTGAGGATTAACGTGGTCTTAATGCTCCAATTCAAGATGCGATAGAAGGTTCAACTCCAACCGTAAAAATGACAATAAATGAAAAATATTGATTTCAATAATTTCTAGCTCGACATAAACAAATTAAGGACAAAAAAACTCATTTTAAACTACATAATGCATTAATAGAACATTTATTAATGTATCAATATTAGGTGGCTCTAAAAAAGAATTGCGGGTTCTAGTGTTTTTCAAATTTATCAAGTTGCACTTACATAAATAATAATGTATTTTTTAAAAAATATAAAATTTAAAATAAATTTAATTTTTTCCTAAAAAATAGAGTTTGGCGAGAATTTGAAATCTTTTGCAAAAAAATAAGGGTTAACAATTTTTTTTCCTAAAGACTACTTACTAGTTACTCCCTCTGTCTCAATTATTTATGTATAGTATGTATACTCTTTCTATTTTAGTTCATTCTAAAAGTAATAGTATCTTATTATAATTATAAATAATTTAATTTTAAAAAAATTTATTAATAAAATAATTTTCGTCCACAGAAATATAAAATATGTAATTATTTTATGGCCATAATTAATGGCCAAATGGATCCGAGTTGTGCATTAGTCTGCTTCACTTTAAACACAAGGCTTTGCATTTGCCTACCATTAGTCTTAAGCCATCAATAATGAGCAAAGCCCCAAAATACTTGTAAAATATTTGAAATAGGATTTGAAGGAAACAAGGGAGAAAATGGAGAAAGCAAAATCTTTCCTTGAACTAAGCCAGGAAGAATCGGACCAGGTTTCGTCACTTGACTTCCCTCCTCTCCGAGCCGGCGCCGGAGGCGAGTTTAGCTTTTACGAGTTTTATGCCCTCAGAGGCATCCGAGTTGATCGGGTTGAATCCGATCGTGTCTTTTGCACATTCAAAGTTCCTCCTCGACTCACTGTATGAATATCCCCATTTTTCTACTCATAGTTTCTTACATGGAATTTAAATTTTTTCTATATTTTTGTTTTTTGTATATTACATTAATGAGTAGAAGAAGATACGAGTTGATTTCGCACTCAATAAAAATTAACTATAAAAAAAAAACTCATTTTTCTTTATTTTTTAAAATAAAAAAGCCACTCAATGATTTTTTTAGTCAACTTTTAAAAAATAAAATCAATACCAATTTAGTTATTTAACCATTAAATTGACCTGCTCCATGATCTGTCTCGCTTAAATTAAATAATCTCAAAAAATTTCATGTCTGCAAATTCTGTCAAAAACATTTTGGTTTGGTTGAGTGACTTTGCAGGTGAAATGCCAATAGTTATGCGATTTTTCTGTTATAAAATGAAGAAATATTGATTTTTTTTTAAGATAATTACCATTAATTGAGTGACCGCATGTAATGGTTGAAAAGCTAGTTTTAAAAGAAAAAGGAGAATATACTTAGTTCCAAAGTCCAAAAGTACACTTTTGCTTTCTTTTTGGATAACATGGGCGATGTAAATGTTTCTCAGGATGTAGTGGTGATGTTGCATACTCTGTCATATCTAGCAGAAACTGTTTATTGATAAAAGCAGCACTATATCAAAGATTTCAATAATGTATTGAATTTGAATTCTTGAATGGGGTGATAAATGTATATACTGTAGTGGTGTCTCGAATTGACAACTAACTACATAGTTGACTCAAGCAATTTTATATTGGTTCAGAACACCAATGTGGTGCCTACTTCCAGCCCCCTTGGGTCAGAAGGGTTCCTTTTTGAATCAAGAGATGAAGAAGTGTACAAATGGAATAGTAACTGATTCGCAGATCAGTTCTTTTCAATCTTTTTTCTGGAAAGCCTAGTCTAGAAAATCTGTCTGTTTTTCTCTCTTTCTTTTACTATTGTTCACGCCGGATGAGTACAGTGTTTATATAGAGTAGAAGAGTTAGAAGATTAGGCTAGCTTTCTCTATTTCTCTTTTAACAGAGAAGGTATTCCATGACTCAAGGGATTTCTTCCAATCAAGGATTTGTAGGAGGATCCTTGATTGGAGATGAATCCAAGATTGGATATGATAGTATCCATGATTGGATGTCCTTCCTTTTGTCCATCAGCCTGAAGATTGATCAATCTGAGGTTAGTCATCTTTCCTTTCTTCCATCAGTCTGTTATATCTTCATTATTGATATCTTTCCTTCTAAGTTGAGGAGTGATATAAGTTGATTGAAGTGTGATCCCTTGTGATCTACTTGAATTTCCTTTCGCAGTTGCATCACAGAATATCCTTTCCTGTTTGGTTTTCCTGCATAATCATCAAAACAAGTTATATGCGAACAATCTCTCCCTTTTTGATGATGACATCTAATTTTGCTATATGGATACTTTCCTGAGAGTTAGTTGACTCCTCCTGTCTCCTGGCGGCTCCCTCTTACTTGGTGACCTTAGTGTGGATATATTAGTTTACTATCCCTGTCTCAAATCAGCTAGAACAGTAGACAAGAAAAGTAGGGGAGGAGAATATATGTATATAAACAGTATGCGGTGCAAGATCATAACATCATAGACATAATATGGCATCATATCATAACATCATAGACATAATGTGACATCATATCATAACATCATAGACATAATATGGCATCATATCATAACATCATAGACATAATATGGCATCATATCATAACATCATAGACATAATATGGCATCATATAGCATTAGAGTTTTCTCCCCTTGACAGAATCAAAAAGGAAAGCAAAGAAAAAGAAGAAAATATTAACAAGATAGAGTGCGCCTCAGGGAGGAGCAAAAACAGAG
This sequence comes from Solanum aculeatissimum, assembly GCA_038996855.1. Lineage (NCBI taxonomy): Eukaryota > Viridiplantae > Streptophyta > Magnoliopsida > Solanales > Solanaceae > Solanum > Solanum aculeatissimum. Next base: position 7,850 of record JBCEWC010006898.1, on the reverse strand, counting down.
AGTTCACAGAGAGCAAAACACAAACAAACGGATTGTCTGAAGTTTAGAAAGAAAGACAACAATTCAGTTTCGGCCTAGGAAGTATTTTAGGGTGTTGAGCACATTTTTGCAGAAGGAGTCATAGGATTTTTCAGAGGCCTTGGAGAAGGCGGTGTAAGCATTCTGGACAGACACAGCAAGTTCGTTGTTGGATGAGCTAACTCCTGCATTTAGCGAATCAACTTGCTGGAGAACTTTGTTGATAGAGTGCACGCCTTCCTTCTTGAGATCTGTAATCTCCATGCGTAGCTTTCCTAGTTCAGTGTTGGAATCCTTTCCAAGTTGGAGAATTTTTGCCAGCGTTTCCTGCACTTCCTGCACTGCATTGGTTAAGGAGAGAACGGAACCCTTAATTTCATTGACCTCTTTAGTGAGTAGGGTGGCTGAGTCTGCAGAGATATTAGTTGGCTTGGGAGCTTTCTTTTTTCCTCTGACTGAGTCTTTCTTGTGCCAAATATTATCGATCAGAGTGTAGCCCATGCTGGCAAAGGTGCGGGAGTCATATGTAGCAAAGACTTCAATGCTTTTAAATCCGGACAGGTTCACTTGGGATTCACTGAGGATCCGAGAGATTAGCAGACCATAAGGTAGACTTGCTGTAGGGTTGGAGTCCTCTACACTTTCAAGCATATACTCACGAATCCAATCACTCCAGTTGATACGGTATTTCTTGAGGATGCAATAGAGAGTAAAAACATCTCTGTTGGAGATGCTGCTGAGAGACCCTTTCCTGGGGAACAACGTAGTGACAATAATGTGTGCCAGAATTCTATGTTCAAAGCAGAGCGATAGGGGTCCAAAGTCAGGGGAGTCAGAGTGCTCTTCGGAGATGAAAACTTTAGCCTCTTCCAGAGTGACTTCGAAGTAATCTGGCCAAACACCATGCATATAGGGGATGTCACCCGAGAACTCACAACCGAAAATGTCCTTGAAGAGTTGATTATTGAGGACGATGTGTGCCCCTAAAACTAGGGTTTCCAAGTCATTTCCCTTTCCGGTCGGTCGTAGATTGGCGTAGAACATTCGAACAACATCTTCATGGTACTCCGTGCCAGAGAGTCGGAGAAGAAGAGAAAGCTTTTGAGCACGGAGGTAGGTGCTGACCTTGCAATGAGATTTATCAAGTTGTTCAAGGTTGACTACACGGCCTGGAACCACCGACCTTTTCTTGAAAGCTTCATATTTTGCTTTGGTAGATGTTGTCCAGAACTTGCGCAAGTCATTTTCTCCTAAAGGTTCAGGGGAATGAGATCGAGGTTTTTTAGGGTTTTGTCTTTTGAGGGAGGGTTTTTTGCGAGAAGAGGAGATGGGGATGGAGGAATCTGCCTCAGAGGAGTCTGAAGAGATCAAGTCTATGTCGGGAGATGAACTGAGTTTGGTATTTTGGTGAGGGTGCATGGAGCGTGTGCGAGTCATGGTGAAGAGGGGATGAAGGGAAGGGGATGGGAAGATGACGAAGTGGAGAAGGAGGAAAAGTATTTAAGGATAGGAAAGGGTGCAGGGGAAAAGACGTTTGAAGGGAAAGGACGGAGGAAACAAAGAGTTTGGCTGATGAAGAGGCGCAGTCAGATGGTAATAATGAGGAGTCAGAGGTGGAGACAGAGGAGAGAGAGCAGAGAAAAAGGAAAAAAATAAAAGGTAAAAGGAAGGGAATAAAAGAGATTTTTTTAATTTTAAAAAAGAAAATGGACGAAAGGAAAATACGGTAACACATAGTAAGTAATAAATACGGTAATACATAGTAAAAAAGGAAATAAAAATTTAAAAGGGAAAAAGGGTAATTTTTAATTTTTGTCGAAGGTGAGAAAATTTTTCTTTATGCAACGATTTAGTAAAAATATCCGCGAATTAATTTTCTATGTTAATAAAATCTAGGGAGTAATCACCTTTTTCAACATGATCACGAATAAAATGATGCTTAATATCAATGTGCTTAGCTCTAGAATGATGCATAGTATATTTTGATAAATTTATGGCACTGGTATTGTCACAAAAAATTAGAACCTGTTTGAAGATTAAATCGAAGTCCTCAACTTAATGCATGATCCAAAGGAGTTGAGTGCCACAACTTCCTACAGTCATATATTCAAATTCAGTGATTGATAGTGCAACAGAGGTCTATTTCTTTCTTTGCCAGGAAATTAGTGATTCTCCGAGTAATTGGCACGACCCGCTGATGCTTTTTCTGCCCAATTTCTCTCCTGTAAAATTTTCATTTGAGTAGCCAATTAAAGAAATTGAGGATGACTTTGGATACCATAGACCCAATTTTGTTGTTCCAATTAGATAACGAATGATTCCTTTAAAGGCAGTCAGATGAGATTCTTCAGGAGTCGACTGGTATTGTGTGCACTTACATGCACTGAACATTATTTTGAGTATGTTAGCGGTGAGGTAGAGTAGTGAACCAATTATGTCTCGATACAGCTTTTCATCAACACATTTTCCATCATTATCAGCTTTAAGGCAAGTTGAGGGACTCATGGTAGTGTCATATGCTTTTTCTTATTCTAATCCAAAGCGTTTGATCAAATCCCTTGCATACTTACTTTGACAGATAAATATACCTTGATCGGTCTGTTTGATTTGGAGTCCCAAAAAGAAAGTGAGCTCACCCATGAGGCTCATTTCGAATTCTTTTTTCATAAGATTTGTAAAATTCTCGCATAGAGAAATGTTAGGACTTCCAAAGATAATATCATCCACATAAATTTGAACGATAAGCAAATTTGAATTAAATTTTTGGACAAATAGGATAGTGTCAATATTCTCTTTTGAAATCATTTTTGAGAAGAAAGTTTCTTAAACGTTCATACCAAGCTTTTGGGGCTTGCTTCAAACCATAAAATGCTTTTGATAGTTGAAAAATATGATTAGGTAGAAAGGATTTTCGAAACCTGGAGGTTGTTTGACAAAAACTTTTTCTTTGATGACACCATTTAGAAAAGCACTTTCAACATCCATTTGAAAATTTTTGAAACGATAAAAGGCGGCGTAAGCAAGAAAGATGTGAATTGATTCTAACCTTGCTACGGGAGCAAAAATTTCATCATAGTCAATACCTTTCTGCTCTGAGTAACCTTGGGCCACTAATCTGGCTTTGTTTTTAATGACTTTTCCATCTTCATCCACTTTGTTTTGAAAACTCCATTTTGTTCTAATAACAGAGCAGTCGTTTGGTCTTTTTACCAGAGTTCAGACTTGATTTTTATCAAATTGTTCTAGCTCTTCTTTCATGGCGTTTATCCAGAATTCATCTTTGAGAGCTTCATCGACCTTCTTGGGTTCTAATTTGGAAACCAATGCAACTGAGGCTTGTTTTCTCAGAGATATTCGGGTTTGCATTCTATCAGAGGAGTTTCCAATGATAAAATTGTTTGGGTAGCTTGTGTTGTGTCTCCATTCTCTTGGCACACCAGATTTTTCCAGTGGAGTAGGCAACTTCTCAGTGTCAGGAGTCGGCTCCACTGTTTGAGTTGTGCTGGATGAAGGAATAAAGGTAGAGCTTTGAACCAAAGGTTCATCATCAGGAAGTTGCATGATAGAATTAGAGTCATCAAAAATAACATGTACAGATTCTTCGACACAAAGATTTCATTTATTAAAGACTCTATAAGCACGACTAGAGGGAGAGTAGCCTAGAAAGATACCTTCATCACCTTCGCGGGTCAAACTTATCAAGATTGTTCTTACCATTATTGTGAACGTAGCATTTGCATTTAAAGGGATGGAAGTAGCTGATATTTGGTTTATTTTCCTTCTAGATCTCATAAGGAATTTTTCTTAGGATTGGTATGATCGTGCATCTATTCAGCACGTGGCATGTTGTGCTTACAGCTTCAGCCCAGAAGTGATCTGAAAATCCTTGATCAAGTAGCATGGTTCACGCAGTGTCTTGTAGAAATTAATTTTTTTGTTTAACTATGTCGTTTTGTTGTGGAGTTCTTGGTGAGAAGATGTTTTGAGATATTCCATTATTGTTGCAGAACTCTTCAAAGAGTTTATTTTCAAATTCTCTACCATGATCGTTGTGAATGCTGGTGATAAAGTATCCAACTTTTCTTTGTATCTTTTTACAGAAAACTTCAAAGTTCGTAAAGGTTTCATGCTTATGAGATAAGAAAATAACCGGGAGAAATAATCAACAATGACAAAAGCATAACATTTACCATCGATGTTGTCCATTTTGGTAGGTCCAAATTGATCCATATGCAACAACTGTAGTGACTTTGACGTCTTCACAGAGTCTGTGGCCTTGAATGATGACCTAGTCTATTTTTTCAAATTGACAAGCATCGCATGGATGATCCTTTTCAAATTTTAGCTTGGGAAGCCCAATGACTATATCGAGTCTTAAGAGTTTCTCAATTGCGTGCATGTTGGTATGGCCGAGTTTTCTGTGCCACACCCAGGGGTCGTTGGAGATGGCTACCAAATAAGTAAGAGTAGGTAAATCTACATTATTTAGTACTTAGATACTATCCACTCAATCGCTGATGATAGTAATATTTTTGGATAGTGCACATCAAACCCAGCATCGCATAGTTGACTGATGCTTAGAAGGTTGTATTTTAATCCTTCAACAAGATAGACTTCTATTAGATCACATGAGGGACTTATCATGATTGTCCCAACACCATTAACTTCTCATTTTGCATTGTCACCAAATCTAACATAACCACCTTCAAATTTCTTAACATTTTTGAAGCTTTCCTTCTTTTCAGTCATATGTCTTCGATTACCCACATACCTTTCTTGTAAGATTTACTAAGGGGTATCTGCAACAAAAAATGGTTAATTTATTTTAGGTATCCAAGTTTTATTGGGTCCTTGGCTGTTAGCAGATTGGGATTTTGGCCTCCAAATTCAGTTTCCTATCTTATGAGCCTTGCAGTTAAAAGATTTGTGATCAGTTTGACCACATATGAAACACGTGACCTTATGAAAGTCATTGAACTTAGTATAAAAAATTTTGTGGGGATGTATTATGAAAAAAATTGAGAACGAAAGGAGCTACGACTTGATAGTTTTTGAATGTTGCGGAGTTGCACTTTTACCTCATCAAGTTCTTCTTGAATCAAGTCAACTTCGAGTAGACTTGCTTCTAGAAGAATCTCCAGTTCTTTTTTTCATTGAAAATTTTGTTATATTCATCAATAATTTTTTGAAGTTCATCGGTGATCATATCAATAATGATTTCACTGGTTTCACCTAGTGCCATGAAGTAGATGTTCGCGATTTCTGCAGGATCTTTCTCAGAACCTTCTTCATCACTTCATGCTCCTAGGGATTTTGAATTGTTATTTCTGAGAACGTTTTTTCTTTTCATTTTAGGATAGTTCTACCGAATATGATTAGGCCTTCTGCAGTGATAACATCTGTCGTCATTTCGCTTATTTTGTCTTGGGTCTTGTTGTGGTCTCTGTCTGCGTTGCTTAAGAATTTATCTGACTCCACGATTGATTAATGTCATTCTCTCATTATTTGTTTCATCCAGTTTCACATCAACATTGAAGGCATCAACATTGAAGGCAACTGTCTTCTTCTTATCATTGTTGTGGTACCTGTTTATGTGATTTTGTTCGTAGGCCATGAGGTTTTCAAGGAGTTCTTCGTAAGCCTTGGTCTCCCACGCTTTAGGAAGGCTTCGAATAAGTTTTTTGACTTGTAGGGCGTTTGAGTAGACTATTCCCAGAGATTTTAGTTCGCTGACAACCTTGTTGAACCTTGAAAACATGGTTTCAACATCTTCATCATTGTCCATTTTGAACAATTCATTCTCGTTTACTATAGCGTTCACTCAAGCTTCTTTGACTTTGCTTGTTCCTTCATAAGTGACTTCAAGTTTGTCTGACATCTCTTTGGCAGTTTCGCAAGTAGAGATTTTATCATATTCTGATCCGCTTACAGCACAGTAAAGAAGACTTATTGCTCTTGCATTTACTTGTAGAACGTCATGTTGATCTTTAGTGATCTCGAATGATTTCAGATCGATAGGTTTATCGGCAGAGGTGCCAAGAATTGGCTTAGGGCCCTTTTTTATTACTAGCCAGGCTTGGAAGTTAGTGGATTGAATGAAAATTTTGAATCTTTCCTTCCAGTGCGAATAGTGTTGGCCATTAAAATAAGGAGGGCGGTTTGAGGAGTGATCTTCTTGGAGAATAGCACAAGGGATCTGATATTTAGCTATTAGATCTTTACTCACGAGTTGTTAGGCTTGTTTAAGTGAGACTTTGCTCTGATATCAATTGATAGTCAAGAGGGGATGAATTGACAACTAACTGGATAGTTGACTAATTTTGGCTTATAGTCGACTTTCACAAATTAAAATTATAAGCAAAAGCAAAACAGTAAAATAAAGACACAAGCAATTTTATATTGGTTCGGAACACCAATGTGGTGCCTATTTCCAGTCCCCTTAGGTCAGAAGGGTTCCTTTATGAATCAAGAGATAAAGAAGTGTACAAATGGAATAGTAACTGATTCACAGATCAGTTCTTTTTAACCTTTTTTTTGGAAAGCCTAGTCTAGAAAATCTGACTGTTTTCTCTCTTTCTTTTACTATTGTTCACACAGGATGAGTACAATATTTGTATAGAGTAGAAGAGTTAGAAGACCAGGCTAGCTTTCTCTGATTCTCTTTTAACAAAGAAGGTAAGCTAATATAGGAATTTGTTAGAGATAGCGTTGGTGAGATTCCATGACCCAAGGGATTTCTTCCAATCAAGGATTTATAGGGGGATCCTTGATTGGGAATGAATCCAAGATTGGATATGATTATATCCATGATTGGATGTCTTTCCTTTTGTCCATCAGTCTAAAGATTGATCAATCCGAGGTTGGTTATCCTTCCTTTCTTCCATCAGTCTGTTATGTTTTCATTTGATTGATATCTTTTCTTCTAAGTTGAGGAGTGATATAAGTTGATTGAAGTGTGATCCCATGTGATTTGCCTGAATTTCCTTTCGCAGTTGCTTCACAGAATTTCCTTTCCTTTTTGGTTTTCCTGCATAATCATCAAAACAAGTTGTATGCTAACATATAGAATTAGAAGAAGAGAGAGGGAATAGAGCACTGGTGATGAGAGAATTGATTTCCAAATTCAATATTTCTCTAGGTACATAGACACATATTATCCAAGACAATAATGATTTAGTATTTGTATCCAATCAGAAATCATTCATAAATTTATTGATTATGGTCGACAGAGTTACCTAGTACTTATGTACTGGCAAAAGCTGGCAAGTATCCCATTGAATTAATAGAGGTGTGAATGTAAGTCATTTTGAATACCACAATTAAAACAAGAAATTGCTTATTTCATATTTTGCTTTGATGTCAAACCAGAAACAACAATTTCCTTTCCATAAAGGTAGACTTTGACAACTTCCAATATTAGATTATAAACAACTCCTTGATTTTATAATCACAATAGATAATTAGTATGGCCAAGCATAGCTACTTATGATCTTGCACAAGACTCTAAAAATAGAAGTCACAAATGTTAGCTAAACTTGGTAACCTTCAAGTGATCAATTTAACGAATAATAGTTTTTCATGGCAGATTCCTATTCACCTTGGTGAAATGAATCAGCTGCAATATATCAATTTGCTTAGTAATCAGCTGGAAGGTACGATTCCAAAGTCGTTGGCAAAGTTAAGCAATCTTCAAAATTTAGACTCTTCTGGTAATAGGCTTACTAGTGAAATTCCTTAAAAATTTGGGAATATGAATGATGAGTCGCGAAAACGCTCGTCATTTGACACTTTTCTAGCTAAAATCTTTGCGAATTCTCAAGCAAATTGTTGCA
>JBCEWC010006897.1:0-22258 GCA_038996855.1 Solanum aculeatissimum | reverse complement strand
TATTGTCTATCATATTAATATTTTTCTGCTATGATAAATTATTTATAAAAAGAATGGTGAAAGAAATATATATATATATATATATATATATATTTGTGTTGAAAGAGAGCAATGATGGATAATAAAGTGTGGTAATGGAGGGTAATATAAAAAAATATTTAGAGTAATAAAGTTATTTTGTTGGTCAAATAGAAAAGATTATAAGCTGTAAAATAAAAAGTTGGGGGAAGACAACTTTTAACTTTTAACTTATTTTAAACAATTTTTAACTATTTTTAAGCTAATTTAAAATTTGTCAAACACTTTTTTAAGCTAAAAAGAGCTTAAAAGCTGGTTTGGCTCTTACCCAGAATAGGCCGAAGACATGGATTCTAACTTTTAAGATATACAAGTTTGCTATCCCAACCTATATTCCATCTATTTCAGCATGATATCACACATTCTAGCTTAATCTAAAGAAAGGAAAGTCATAGCTTGCTTATAGGCTGATCACGCACGCTCCAAACTACTCTGTCCGAGTTTTTCCTTTTCGAACGACCTTTGATCAATGCCATGCTATCAAAAATAGAACCTTAACATCATTACGGTCATTTAGATACCAAATTCACTAGAAATGAGGAAAGACTAATTTAGTATCAAAAATAGAAAAGGTGGGACTCACATCCAAAATTCCAAAATTAACCCCCAAAATAGGTCCTAAACAATTTCCCGAGCTCATGACCTAAAATGGGACATAATTTGTAGCTCGAAAATTACCACAATTACATCATGCAACCAAGACCTGAATTTTCTCAAGAACTAGGAATAGAGAGTAATTAAAATTATTAATTTATAAGAAATGAAGCCTCTAATGAATTTTTTGAACACATCACAATGCTCTCCACAAAAATCCACCCGAAATAGCCCCAAGAATCTCTAAAATTAGACCTAAATTGCTCATGAAATTGAGTATTGAAAATATTTCAAAAATTCTCCCAACAAAACATCCACGGCAGCAGCTCAAGTCAGAAATTTACCTCAAATGGAAGCTTTAAATCAGTCTCTGAGCTCACCAATGTGTTCCTTGTGAAAAGCCCCAAAGAATAGGCTTTTGAATCTCTTAGTTTTGACTGGTGATGGCAGAGAAATTACTTCTTGAAGGAACACAAATGAGTTGATCGCATCTTTAAAGGAAATATATAGGTCACTGAAGTGACTTTCGCTGACATGGTGCCTAGGCCTATGATCGTGGAGGTCTAGGAAGTTGCTACATCATGAACGCAGTGTGAGGCCTACTATTGTGGAGGTACAGGAAACCCTACATCACAAACACGGAGTAAGGCCCATCATGCTCAATCAAATAATGGACACTGACTACAATTTAGATTGTCTCCCCGGCTCAATGAAAAGATAACCCTGCTCTACACTTCTTTGAATTAGCTACTTTATTTTTGGTACCAACAATTAAGAATTATTTCCCCTACTTATTGTGTCAAAAACTAAATCACAAGTTTCTGATAAACAATGAGAAAAAGCTAAGTTCAATTTTTAGCTTTAGCAAGCCTGTGACTGCCTGAACAGACTAGTCTAAGCGCAGCCAACATTCCGAACTTGTCTTGATATTGACAGTTCAGTGGATGGGATAGCAGAGAGAGAAAGGAAAAAGGGTTGTTAGGTGGGGGCAGGGTTTTTTTTATAGTAATAGTGGGCCGGTCTCATGAGATATTTTACTGGGAAGGATTGAACCATGGGAACGAATCTACAAGGCTATCACCTTCTTTGGCTAGATCTCAATTTCTACTCATCATCTTGAAAAGAAGCCTCTCTTAAGTTCAAGAGTTTAGAAAGGCTCTTAGCATGGGAAGGAGCTCAGACTTCCTTAGATCAATCGAGCGATCATTTGGATTCAATTAGTAATGAGTATTCGGAATATCACACACAATCTAAAATCTTTCCAATCACTCGGGAAAGCTTATACCCGAAAGGGGGAAACCCTCTCTTTTCTTTCCATTGCAATATCAGAAATCATAGGAAAGAAAGCCCTAGCCTGGTATTTTATTTTGACTGGCAGAAGCCGAACCCTTATAATACTTCTCCTTTCGACCTTCCATCAATCATCCTGATCTACGCCATGTATCAACAGATTATGGTTTTGAGGGTCATCCATTACGAAAAGACTTGGCAGCTCTAGCTTGTAACCATAGGGGCCCGCCCTGTGAGGCCAGAGTGAGCTCAGCGATCAACCTACATTCGAATTATGTTAGGGGGTCTTTTTCTTTGGTTAATGATGTATTTCCACTAGAAACCAAGACATTAGTGTTGGACTAAGTTTGACTGTTTGACAGTTTATCTTTCGATGGCATTATCACTTTGGAGCGATAGTTCGAACTAATGACTGGTATTATAAAGCTAAACCTAAGATTCTACTAGACCCCCATTTTCTATTCTATCCCCATTCCTCTATGATTAATATTCAGGTAATTAACGCTGGCCCCCAATTCTCAACCCCGACCTACACAAGTATTTTTTTAACCCACATTTGGAAATGTTCTGTTAGGTTATTAGCAGCAATCGGCGACCTTTTCTTCTTTTACTTCACATATATTTTCGTCTCTTTGATGTATGGAAGTTCTCCAAAAGTATGAAAAGTTGAAGGACCACCCAATCTTATGTCTGTAAGATAAAGATCAGACATCAAATTACTTTCGCTATTTGTAGAGATGTCTTTGAAGGCAGGTACCAAGTAATATGCGAATTCCGGGTATGAATTGTGCCAAAAGAAAATTGTCTGCTCATAGCACGATGGAAGTGTTCAATTATAACACGACGCGTTGCTTCAATGGCTCTAAGAGATATCATACTTTCAGTTCCTGATGAATTGAGTCTGCCATCTATTTCATAGTAATCACAAAAACCATAAATTCCACCCAAAAAAACCATATTTTGACTGCACTTCCTTCGCTTCCCACTATTAAGAGTTATTTTTGCTCCATCCGCAGAGCATATGAATTTCCTGGAATGTTGATAGACTGTAATTGGAATGACAAGTGGTTATAGTTGCAAAAAGCAGAGAAAGTTAGATAAGAATTTGATTATTCTAAGTCGAGATTACGGTCTTCACGTTGTCAAACAGTCAACAAATTAAAATATTCAGTTTTCGACGGACAAAGCTAAAACATCGACCGCAAACGAAGGATGACCACGCTCCAGTTCCCAGGGTGAGGGTATTCCCTAATTATGAGCCTACTTAGGAATTTGCAAGAATAACATACGTCTAATATTTTTGGCTTAGCAAAATAAAAGTCGTCTGTATCAAGTGATACATGAATTGCTCAGTAGTGCTTCACGTCATATGGTTTGCCTTAAAGCCTTAAAGACGGAGAAGGTGGTGCTCTGACCAATTGAACTACAATCCCAAGAAAAGTAGGTGAGGTTTCAAGATAGCAGGCGACCAAAAAGTGGTCTTAAACCACCGGCTTCCACTCCTAACAACTAGCGCTTTTAATCTTTGTTTATCTATTAGTTTTCAGCTCTTATCTTTGGCGCAGGGTAGAGTAGTTTGGTAGTAATGAATGAAGGGAAGATCTTTGAGCTGTAGCTTTCTTTCACTCTTGGTAATCATACTAAAAGTCTAGATGATCCATAAGAAAGGTGGCAGGATTCAAACCTATGGTCGGCCTGCCCCTAACCTGCTGGGTTAGGTGGCAGGATATAGAGTCTGATCGCTCCTTTTCTGCCTAAAGCACTCATGGTATCATTATGAATATATAAACCAGGACTTATGCAATGAGCTATGCAACCCACACCAACCATGTGAATTATCAATACAATATTTGATTCACATGGCCCACAGGTAAATATCTAATATGCTCCCCGACTGGAGAAGTCATTTTTGGAGGTGTGATGTATATGCACTCATTTCAAGGGGGTGGAACACTTATCAGTTTGGTGCTCGCCCCTATCTCTAAAGTGGTTTATGCAATTCACTTGTTACCACTAAACAACGAAGCGGACTACTTCAAACAAAATGAGAAAAAAAGGTCCAGTTACCAAAGGAAATGGGATTCAAACCCATAATACAATCTTCTTGTATATCGACTGATATTCTAAGTCAATCCAGGTAAGGATAGGAAGAGTAGCCTAGATCTGGCAAAAGAGAAAGACTCCCTAACATAATTCAAATAGAGGCTGACCGCTGAGCCCACTCTGGATTTTATTAACCAAAGAGATTCAGCTTTACGCTAGTTCTCATTTTATACCGGATAAAGTAAATCTTTCTTTGGATAGAAGAAAATTATATAAGCACTTACTCAAGATCTCACTTATCAGATTGTGTAATTAATACTTGAGTTGATTGTTGGACATAAGGAGTGTAACGAAAAGAAAGAGGTGCAGACACACCTGCGTGTATTACAAGTGACAGTTACAAGAATGGCGTGGAATTACAATTACCCGAAGGACTCTGTTTCAAAGATGTAGTTGAGCGTTCCTCCACTGGCAGCCATGTTGATCAAAACGACTAAGTTTAATGACTCAACTAACTAGGCTCTTGGCCCAGACAACGTCCTTGGTGTAGGGGAGTGGAGAAAATTCAAATTTCTTAAATAGAGCACCAACAACCATTCCACTCGAGCGGAACTGAAGTTGCGGATCTGATGTCTATGGTGTCTAGGATTTCTCCCAAGAGCTGGCCATCGGGGAGCAAGTGGTAAGGATATGTTATCCAAAGACAGGACAAGTTGAAAGAGCTTTGGTAGTTACACTTTATGTCTCGCGTAAGAAAGAGAGTTTAGATTCAACATTTCTTTTTTTTTCTAGAAGTAGGGAAAGTATCCTTGGCAAATGACTTGACATGCTTTCTTGGCTTGACTCTTGTGGGATATAGTGTTAGAACAATAGATCCTACAAGGAAAGAAGCGCGTATTTGCACTACCAGAGAGCACATAAAGGGTTTGGAGAAGAGGCAGCAAGCGTTGCGGGCAGCTAGGGCTAGAGGAACAATTTTCTTACTTCCAGCTGACTGAAAGGGAGAATAACACTCTTTATTTTGGGGAGAGTGAAGGCTCGAAAAGCACTATTCAGAGGAAGATCCTTGGCGTTCCATATTTGGGTGCTATCTCTATATACGCCTCCTCAGACATTGCTTACACTTACAACATAGGAGGGAGTAATCCGTCGAATATTATATGGAGCCCAAAAAGTAGTTAAAAACATCATTGCATACTTTAAATTCTCCCGTACTCTAGCAATTGCTACCCACTTCTACTAAGGCTGAGCTTAATAGAAGCAAGAGACTTTTTCCATTTAGCTTTTATTGTTTGTTTGTATTTGTAACTATGTGAAGACTGAAAGGAAGAGCACTTCTACTTACTTTTGGGAGAAAAGATATTGGACAATACCGCATATGATCGAGAAAATAGTACTTATATTTTATCGCTCCAAGGGGATGTAGATTCATAATAGGCATATAGAAATTATTGTATCCGTCCTTGGCCTCGAGGAGTGGTGAGCAGCATGGAACTTGTTTCAAGTATCATGCAGCTATTTCAAAGCCAACGTGATGCTCCTTTGCCACCCAGCATCTTGCACGAGATGTAGATTAGAAAATACACTATTTTATAAGAACTTGGTCCACCAGATGCTCAAAACAAACTAAAATCTCATTATTTTAGATCTGAAATAAGCCTTCATAATTCGTAATTTTTTTTTAAACGATCTCGAAAAAAGCTTCTTTTTATTGCTATAAGCCATAAGTAGTAAGGCAAGTAGTAGGAATTGGCCCAAAAATTGGATGGGGGTCAAGACGTTGTCGGGCACCGGCGGCTTACTCAAGTGCCCCCCGAACCGCGGATTCCCTCACTTCCTTGAAGTCGGTCGCTCATCATTTTAAGCATCTTCGTCTTTCTTCCACGGCCGATATAAAGAAAGTGCCTACTCGCAAGGCTAATCCTACATACGATCAGGAAAACTCAAGCTCACTTCAAGTGCAAAATGGACTTGTCGTACCTGAAACAAAATTGACTTACCGGCTTGATTCCCTGAGAGAAAGCTTCCAGACCATCTTTTCCAAATCCGGTGGTGTGGGAATGAAGGTTTCATACTTTGAGAATCTATAAACTACGACCCTAGTCACTGGCTAGAGGGAGATCGACCTACCAGACCGGAGGCAGTCGAGAATGTTATGTAAAAAGGACCAAGGAGGATTTATAAAATACAAAGACATGAAAAACACATATTGGCCTTTTATTTTTATTTCCAATATTCTGCAATTTTCACAGTATAAAAAGAAGAGGTGGTACCCGAAACAGTTGCACTGCGCTACCCAGTACCTAAGTTCCCCTTTTTAAATACTCCCCCCGGAGCGGGTAGAAGAGTAGATAATGACTATTTATACCAGAACAAATGGCTATCCTTTATTTTTACATTGGCTTTTGTAATGTACTAATCCTAATTGTTATTTTCAGCAATTGGGGTCATCCAAACAATTTGGAAATACGGATGTGCGGCGTAAAGGTAAAAGTAGCTAGTCGCTAAAGCAACCATTGGACTGGCTATTGTTTCATCAATTTATCGTAATAGAAAATCAACTCGCATCAACCAATCAAAGAATTTCCTACACAATCGGCTCTTTTTCTCGAATTTTACAAGGTTAGACCATGATGGCCAGCTAAAACTTAACGGGGTTGAAGCATCTTCTTGGAATCACTAAGGAAGTAGGAAAGGATCCAAAAAGTGCTTGATTAAGGGATAAACCCCGAATCCGTACTTTCCAGTACTATGCCTACTCCCCTTTCCTCTTTCAAGGATTCGAACCACTGCTTCTCCTTATTGTCATGAGCGGGTTTGTCGTACTCCTCATCATAGTTCTCCTAGAATCCATAGCATTTTATCGAAATATATCATGTCTTTTCACCTTAGGCTATGTATGAATGATCTTTTATATTTCATAGGGGATGTTGGTCCTTTATTTATAGTTCTTGCATTATCCTCTAGAAGGCTTATGAATTATTTTCCCCAAAACAAAAGATCGAGCTTACCTCGTCTCAGTTCTCAGGACGTAAGGAATAGCACGCAAAAGACAGCCTGGAAAGACAAAGACAGGATTTCAACCTAAAAAGTGGTGGATGAGCGGTAATGGCTGGGGAAGGGGGAAAGTGCATCCTTTTGTTCTCAGTTCGTGGGAATTGCAAGATAAGGCTAAGCAGAGCGAAAAGGGTTTTCCATCTACCCTTGTTTTTCCTACTTGTCTCTTGTCTCATTTGATTAGCTTTGATCCCTACCTTATTATGGAGTGGGAGGCCTTGTCACGTGCTTCGTTTCCATTATCACAATTCTAGTCATAACTTCTTTCTTCACCATCAGAAAGAGTAGCCAATAACTTAGAAAGAAAGGTCCCTCTCCCTTTAGGTCGAGTCTCTTTTTTAGTCGCCCTCTCACTTTGTTCGAGCTGAATGAAATCCTCCCTCTCACTTTTTTAGTAGTT
This sequence comes from Solanum aculeatissimum, assembly GCA_038996855.1. Taxonomy (NCBI): domain Eukaryota; kingdom Viridiplantae; phylum Streptophyta; class Magnoliopsida; order Solanales; family Solanaceae; genus Solanum; species Solanum aculeatissimum. The sequence continues at coordinate 14,796 of JBCEWC010006897.1, read as the reverse complement.
AGATGAGTGCTCAAATCAAGATTGAAAGACATATGGAGTGCCCGATGGGATAGGGCGCGGCCCCCCAATTCTTAACCCCGACCTACACAAGTGGTTTTTTAACCCACATTTGGAAAAGTTCTGTTAGGTTCTTAGTAGCAATCGGCGACCTTTTCTTCTTTCTCGGGAGCTCAAGAAAATGCATCTCAGGTACATCAATTAGTAGTTATGAAAGGATTAATGTTGGGTTTTTGTAGATCAAATAGCACTAGTTGGATTGATAGAGGTGGTGAAATCTAAATGTAAAGAAAAATGATTTTCTTAATCAAACTTATGAGTACAACTCTGTCTATCCCCTGATTCTTGTCTCTAATTTCTTTTCCTTGATTCAAGGCATAAGTAGTAAGGCAAGTAGTAGACCTATAAAGAGAAAAGGAAGCGTTATCCCTCCTACTTATGATTCAATCTAAGGTTGAATAATATTAGATTAGTCTCGCTAAATTCGTTCTCAAATGATTCATCGATGGAATTAGGCCTAGGTGTATGAAATTTCTTGTGATTCCACTTTGCTTGCTTCCAATACAATAAGGACAACGGGGAAGGGAAAAGAAAGGAAAGAACAGACCTATATTCGAAGCTTTAGGGGTACAGTTCTAAAAAACCTATTTAAATCCTTTGATTAGTCACAGCGACCCTTGGAAAAGAGAGGCGGTGTTGAGTCCATGCAAACTCTAAATTCGTCTAGCGCATAAGACAGAAAATTCTCTCCAGGGTATACCTTCTCTGCTGCAAGCCATACCATAAATGGTGTGCAAAGAGAGGCCATCCTTGGGATTTCTCTCCTTGACTACACCCTCCTCGGCTTTGTTACCCAAACACTCATCCTGATGATGAAGATAAAAGGAGGCTTTCACTCATACTAGTTAAGAGCCAAAAAAGTTTTTTTTTAAGATGGATGGGATTCGATGATTTTTCGTATTTTATTCGAACAGATTTTGGGTCGGATGACTTTCTTTGCCGCAGCTTGGCAAATCGGGATAGCTAGCTACCAGCTCGTCTAACTAATGTACTGATGTAATTTCATGCAAATATGGCTACTCGGCGAACATAAGGTCCCACTCACTATTCATGGCAAGAAAAAAAGGGACCACTAGCCTAGAGAATCAAATAGGGAATAGGCCCTTAACATGGAGGTCTGATGTGCTGACCTTCACGAATGCAACGAGCCCAGCGCGATCACAAAGCACAAATTGTATAACCTTTCGTGAATGTTGCCAAGGGGCCCACAATTGCAAAGGGTAATAGGGCCTGCACCAGATATCAGCAAAAAGCTTATATTTCCCCAATTTAAAATTTTCTAACGGGGTGCTCAAGATTCATTCAGAACCTCGTGCACACAAACAAATCATGCTACCCTACCAATTTTAACATTTCAGACCCAATGGTCTCCAAACATGATAATCTACACAAAATTCAACCAAACAACCAGGCGATTGAGCTGCTTGAGCCAACAAGAAAGAAATGACTTGCAGTCGCTATATGAAAGCTCTAAACGACAAAATGGAAACAATATAAGGAAAATAACCTGGAGGGTTATTACAACATCTACTACTAAAAGAACTTTTGTCAGCAAAAAAGTTGGGATAAGAACATACCTAGAAGCTCAAATAAGTTGGGGAACTACTCCAGCATCTTCTGCTCGGTCTCCCAGATAGCCTCCTCGACTGGATATTGTCAGCACTTGACCTTAACTATAGGGATGGACCTACAATGGAGATGATTAACATCTCTAACTAATATAGCACTCGACTCCTCAACAAAGGTCAAATGATCATATAACTCAACAGAATCATGTTCAAGCATGTGGGACTCGTCTGGAATATATCGATGTAGCATCAATACATGAAAAATTAGATGTGTAGCTGAGAATGTCAGTGGTAAAGCCAACTCATAAGCAACCTAACCAACTCTCCTCAAAATCTCTCGAAGGGGGCAATATACCTAGGGTTAAGCTTGTTCTGCATGTGGAACCTCATCATGCCCTTTAAGAGTGATACCCGTAAGAAAACCTGGTCACCAGCACTATAGCATAGAGAGTGGAGCCTTCAATCAGCATAACTCTAGTGCCTGCTCTGGGCTATCCTCAGCCTATCCTGAATAACCTAGATCCTAGCAGGATCCTTCTCGAGTAAATCTATACTATGTGGCCCAGGCTCTAAAGTTTCAAACCAACTAACTGGAGAGTGACAATGCCTACCATATAAAGCCTCAAACGGGAGTATATAAATACTGGAGTGGAAGTTGTTATTGTATGCGAACTTCACCAATGGCAAGAATTGGTCTCTTTGACCTCCAAACTCCAATAAATAATCTCACAACAAATCCTTTAAAACCTAAATGGTGTGATATGACTGGTTATCAATACATGGATGGAGAGCAGTACTAAGATCAACTCAGGTGCCCAGCTCTCACCGAAAGGCCCTCCAGAAACAAGAAGTAAAATAAGACCCTCGATCTGATATAATAGACACCGGCACTCCATCAAGATGGACCACCTCCTAAATATAAACATGGGCTAATTGTTGCACACTGAAACTAGACTAAATCGACAAAAAGTGAGCTAAATTGGTCAATCAAACAATGATGACTCAAATGATATCAATACCCTTGGATATCCACAGCACTCCTATCTCAAAGTTCATGGTGATACGTTTCTATTTGCGCTGAAGAATGGATATCTCTGAAACTCTCCATCAGGCCTCTAATGCTCAACCTTTACTTGTTGGCAATTGAAACAACGAAACACATAATCAAATACATCCCTTATCATGCCATACCTCTAGTAATGATGCCTCAAGTCTTGATACATCTTCGTGGTGCCAGAATGAATAGAGTATCTGGAGTTATAGGACTCATGAAAAATCAACTGAATAAAAGCTCCCACTCTAGAACATATTGGCGACCATCAAATCATAATATGCCATTAGAATTAACATATCCCGAGCCACCCTCACCCCCATACCCCCATCATACCATCTCTCTAAGCTCTATCAGTGGCTCATCTTCAAACTAATAGCCACGAATCTGATCAAGTAGAGAAAATTGAGCTTCCATAGAAGCAAAAACTTATCTAAAGTCTGAAATACCTAATCTAACTAAGGAATTTGACAAAAACTGAATGTACAGGGCTAAGGGTCACTCCACAGTAGGAAAGTAGGCCAAATGTCCCATACTCCCTCCTTTTTGGCTCAAAGCATCTACTACTACATTTGTCTTGCCCAAATGGTAGAGAATAGAGATATCACAATTTGTTAAAAGCCCAAACCAGTGACGGTGCCTAGAATTATGATCCCTCTAACTCATCATGTACTATAAGTTGTGATGGCTTGTATATATCTCACAATGGACCCTATACAAGTAATGCTTCCACATCTTGAGCGCAAAAACTATTGTTGGTAACTCTAGGTGATGAGTCGTGTAGTTGTGTTCATGCTCTCTCAACTGCCTAGATGCATATGCAATAACTCAACCCTACTACATCAAAACACACCCAAGACCTATACCTAACGAATCACAATATATTATAAAGCCCTCACCCTCAACTAGAAGAGTCAACATAGGAGTGGTGGTAAGCAACACCTTGAGCCTCTAAAAGCTAAACTCGCACTCCTCAACTATACAAATGGAACACCCTGGCATATTAATAGGCTAAAAAGGCTGCAATGATAGAGCAACCCTCAATCAAACACCTATAATAACCAGCCAATTTGATAAAACTCCAAACCTCAGTAATAGATATGGGTCTATCCAAGGTACGAATAACCTCTATCTTCATCGAATCCACTATGATGCCATCCTTGGACACCATATGCCCTAGAAATTCCACACACTCCAACCAAAACTTGCACTTAAAAAACTTAGTGTAAAGCCCCAGATCTCTCAAAGTCTATAGTATAACTCTCAAGTGTTGCACATGTTACTCCTACTCCGCAAGTATACTAAAATGTTGAACATAATCACATGCCAAAATATATGAGTCATCAAATACATAAAGGATGTAGGTGCATTAGTAAGCCTGAATGACATCACAAGAAACTCATAATGGCCATAGGGAGTATGGAAGGTTTTCTTTAGAATGTCGACAGCCCTAATCCTGAACTGGTGATAGTTGTACCTCAAATATATCTTAGAAAATATGGAGGAACCCTATAGCTAGTCAAATAAGTCATCAATGTAGGGCATAGGGTAATGGTTTTTTACCGCCACCTTGTTTAGCTGTCAATAATTGACACACATTTGCAGAGTTTCATCCTTCTTCTTAACAAACAAAATGGGAGCATCCCATGGAAACACACTCAAATGGATGAACCCCTTACCTAGGAGGTCCTCAAGATGAGTATTAAAGCTCTCGATGCTCTATAAGGGTCATATGTTAAGGTGGCATGAAAATAGGCTTATTGCCTGACTCTAAGTCTATAGATAAATCAATATATCTCTCTAGGGTAAGCCAGGTAGGTTGGTAGGAAATACATCATCAAACTCTTAGACCGCAGGAACAAAATCAATAAAGCGGCCTTGTTTGATACATCCCAGACATATGCTAAATAAGCTAGGCACCTGGAGGTAACTAATCACCAAGCCCGCATAAATGATATAATCCCTATTGGTGAGTGTCTATAAACACCCTGGCACAAAATCTATAGAATGTCAAGCATGGCTAAAAATGGCCTTAGCATAGAAATCCAAAACTACATAGCGAGGGGAAAACCAATCCATGCCCAGAATAACATCAAAATCTAGCATGTCAAGTAAAATAAGATTTGCCCAGGTCTTATGCCCCTAAATAGTCACCACGGAGGAGCTACAAACCTAATTCACTGCTAATGAATACTCTACCGGAGTTGAAACATGCAACAACACCTCTAATGGCTCATAAACAATACCTAAGCAGGAAGCAAAGTATGTAGATACACAAGAATATGTGGAACCTAGATAAAATAAAGCTGAAGCAGATTGTTAACATATAAAGATAGTACATATGATAACATTGTCTGATGCCTCAGTCTTTGCCCTCGCTGGTGTAGCATAGAAATGTCCTAGTCATCCTCTACCATGGTCATCTAACCTATCACCCGAACGGCCTCCCCAAGGACCTCCTCGAATATCCTAGTAGCTACCACCATGGCCCTACATTTGATCTCCACCTCCTCGGCCCTGACTCTAGTCTCCATCCCAAAGAGGGGTGGTGTTGTTGGCCTCAGTCTAGCTTAACGGGGGCACTTTCAACACTAGTGATTAAGTTAACCACACTCATAACACCATGAAGCTGAGCTTAATGTGATAACCCATTTGTGGTAGGAAGAGAGTGAACTTGATCCTCTCAAACTCTAGCCCGCATTGAAACCACCCAAATGGAGTTAGCTATCCTCTATTGCCAGTAAAGACACATAAATAGGCCGACTGGACTAACCCTAGTGGTATATACCCTATTGGAAACTCTAACAGCTCCTATCATAACTGTTTCTTCCCCTAGTCTGGACCCACTGAAGCTACCCTGGTGTCTGGCTCTTTTATCGTTGCTCACTTAGGCCTCGGGATGAATGTTCTACATTGTATGGGCATGATCAACAACATCAAGAGATGAGCGTCCCACTAAAACTAAGTGTTTGTTGTCTATCCTCAACTAATATCTCAACCTACGCACAAAACATTACACTCTCTCCTCCTCAATAGGTAGAATCATAGTGGCATTATCGAGAGAGCTAATGAAACCTAGCCTTGTACTTTGAAACTATCATAGGACCCTACTCTATCCCTATGAACTAATCTCAAAGTTGTCCCTTGACACTCTTGGGGATGTATCTCTCCTGAAAGACCTATAAATATCATGCCCATGTCAAATGAGGAAATCTGGGAGGTCTGGTCTATAGATAGAAGCATTACCACTGCTTGGTTGTCCCACGAAATTGATAAGCGGTGAAGTTGACTCTTTTGGACTCCAAAAGACCCAAGAACTGAAGATGCTCCTAACAAGTAGTTAAAAACTTCATGGAATCCTTACTAATAGCTCCAAAAAATATCAAGGGTGGCAGCTTCTAAAACACCCCTAATATCATTTGCTATTGTAAAGACATAGCTCCCTCAAGGGCGTTGGCTAGGGTGCGATAAGTGGTGGGGGCAGCTAAACCTTATATATTGGTTGTGTAAGTTTATCCTGTGGTGCTAGCATATGAAGAGCTGGTGTTGGTGCTAGAGCTTGAGTTACCTACCCAATAACATCAAGTAACTGAGAAATAGTCGCTTGTAAAGCTGGAGTCATGGATGGTGTGGTTGGGGTTGTGTTGATGCTATTGGCTTCTCTAGTGGAGGAGGAATAGAGGTATTTGATGCTCATCTACGTTCTTAGGAGTTATATCTACATTGGGGACTGGTGTTGCACCCCTACCCCTTCCTCAAGGTTGGCCTCTAGGCCTGCTCGGTCCTAGTGGATCATCACCACTAATAGTACTGTGTGTACGAACCACCCCTACAAAAGAGAAACAAATGAAATTTTTTAAAACAAATAAGACACACACTACATGAAATGATACAATATAGAGAGTTTTCCTAAAGACATTTTGTAGCCTCACGAGGACATATTATGAACGTCTCTATACCAATCCGCAAGACTCTACTAGATGTTAGCTCTGTATAAGTGAGACCATTACACATGAGGATCTAATACAAATTCATCACGACTCGATTTCTCGAATCATGATGGCACCTACCATAGCCCATCAATAGGTAGGCCAAACCAATAACTCAGAACTACAAGTAATAAGTATAAGAGGAAAATCTAATCAAAGAGAGAATAATAACAATAAAAAAAAATAGAAACAATATATATATAAATATATATATATATATAAAGGCTCCTACCCAGAACCTCAAAATGTCTCAAGTACATATCTACTATAAAATAAAGATAAGCACAAGTCCCAAAAGTGGACCAAAAATATATACATCAATTGGCTAGTCTCTGTCACGACCTAAGCCTAGGGCCTAGTCGTGACATGGAAAATAAGGAACCCAAAGGCACCTCACCCAAGCCTCTTAACATTAATTAAGTGTTGATAGGTATTTGAACATAAATGAAGCAAAATATAATAGGGAAATGGGACTAAGGGACATTCAGCATAAAATTTCGTAAAAGTAACCAACATAAAACATCATACATTTTATCTAAACATACCATCTAATAAAGACTTGACCGGAGATAAGACATGTTCAAAGCTCACCCTCAAGTAAAATGTAGTAAAAGAGAATACAACTAAAGAAATTAAATGTCTTAATACATCAAGCATGAAACAAAGAGGTGTAGTCCCTAAACTAGAGGACTCACCAAATCACTAGTCTTCAACATCTAAGAGTCTAGCCACGTGTCGGGAGAGGAGGAATGTCGGTCCCTGCATAGTGATATCATGTAGGAAAAATATGCATTAGTACTTTGAATGTACTAAGTAGGTGGGGTGAAAATGCAATAAGAGAATCGTAGTAACATGATAGGCAATATGCATAATCATTGCAAGGAATAAAGCTCAATATGATGAACGTTTAATGCACTAATTAAAATATGATTTGAGGTAACATAATCAACATAACTCATCATATATATAACTATGTGGGAGGAGACTATAATCGATATTTAAGACCATGTGAGCTACTATATGGAATCAAACATACCCTCCTACGTTGGCACAAAGAGACTACTTTCCGAGTAGAACTCTATCAACTTATGCATGCACATCTTTAACTTTAACTTTGCTATTATGAATCCAATAGCATTAGCCTACAAGGGATCTTATGGTTGCACATAGTTAATGAGACAAGAGGTTGCTTATAAGGCTCCCTTATCGAACCTTACCTCAATGCCCCACTCAGTGCTAAGTCAAGTCCCACATAAAATATTATCATACATTCATAAGCTTTAAAACATAAACATCATAATCATAGGAATAGCTCATTAACTAAGGGATTCCATCGAGTGAAAATTTTCCTTTCACATGAAGGTCCATCTTTGGTGAGAATTATCCTTTCACCATCTTTAAAACATCATAAATTACTTTATAAACTTTCATGAACATCAATTAGAAAGTCATTATCATTCATATCATGCTTCAATAAAGAATTCAAGTTAAAACTTGGTGGGTCAATGCATGTAGACTTTAAATCATGAAATTCAAGAATGTTATGCATCAATAAAGTGAAACTTAATCATTCTACCATTATCAAAATAACTCACCATAATTATTGAAAACCCTAGATAAAGAAACATGAAAATCATCTTATAAATCATCAACCTATCATAGGCATAACATAATATCTCATAAATATAACTCATGTAATTGAAAAAACATCACAAATTTCATTCTTTAAAGAGAACTCATGAAACCCATAAAATTTCATTACTTGAAGATAAGGTAAAATAGGAAATTGCTTGGACTTTGTGGATGGAGGAGATCCAAAAATTAAAACCCACATACCTGTTTGAGAATCCTAAGAAAGGACTTGAAGCTTGAAGGAGAAGACTTGGGAACCCTAGTTTTGTTCTTGCCTTGGAGAGGATTTTTGCCTTAGAGAAATTTGAGAGAATTAGAGTGGGGAGTGAATGAGAGTGTGAGTTAGGATTGGGGACTCATATGGGAAGAACTAGGACTCAAAATGACGTAGTATTGGACTTGGGGTGCGGGAAAAGGTAAAAATTATCCTTCATTAAAATTGTCGAAATCCAAACAATGACCACCATCTACGGGTCGTAGAATGGTTTACGAATTGTAGAAAGCGGGTTTCGTCCTGGTTATATTTTTGGACCTCTAAAATAGCCTTTGAACCTCAATCTACAATCCTTTTTTATGATCTGTAAAATGATCAATGGGTCATAGAACCCACTCGTAAAAGTTATCCACACTTAGAAAAAATTCCAACTCAAGAACCAATCTATGAGACCATCTTACGGTTCATAAAATAGACTACGACTCGTCATATTTGTTTATGGTTCAAGATTCAGAAACCCAAATTTTGATCAACCCAAACCCAAATTCACGAACACCCCTTTACAGTCCATAGTTCTTTTTACGGACCATAAACACCCCTCGTAAATTGTCCCCATACTTAGCAATTATTTACCCCAACTTCTCCAATCCATAAGCCTTAGTTACACTTATGGTTTGAACCACGAGCCGTAAATAAGGCTCGTACATTGACATGCAAAGTTTCCAGCTTTACTATTTTCTGCACTTTTGTACTTTTGAACTTATGGAGCCTTACGATCTCAAAAAGGCTAAAGATGGGTCATTCAAGCTAAAGGAACATAAATGATCCCAAATTGGTAGGTGCTCACCCTCGTCTCTAAAATTGACTATAGCAGGCTCGATCATACCTACATCATAAAAGTAGATGTAGAGTATAGCTTGAGTACCAAAACAGTATGTACTCAATAGGCATCATAGATCGACTGAGCAAGAAAGGTAAAAGCAATAAGAAAAAGAGGAATAAATCTACACCTGAGTGAAAACATAGAATCTATGGTAAGAGAGATAAACAATCATATGAACAACAATAAACTAGCTAAGAATGATAACCTAGCTACACCCAACTGGCCCCCATTAGCCTAGTTGGGACACTCATGCACAATTGAAAATAAAACCTAGACAGACCCCCAAAAGCCCATTGGGTACAAACAAATAGCTATGACTACTATGGCTATGAAGTAAGGCACATGTAACTATGATAACTGCATATCGATATACAATTTGAAACCCAAGAACCCTTAAAACCAAAGAGCCAAAAGTAATCCAGGGATTGAGGATAGGAATAGGACCTAAATGCTCATCCTAATTCTCAATAGGGTCAAGGTCGAGCTTGGTACATGAATACTCATCTAAATTCTCAATGAGATTTAGGTTGACCCTATTACCCGGATGCTTGCCATAGTCTAAGATGGTAAAGGTCGGGCTGGGCACCAGAAAACTCATCCAAATTCTCAAAAATATCAAAGTTTATCCTTGTACATGGAGTCTTGCCATAGTCTAATATGGTAAAGGTCGGACCTGGTACCTGGGTACTCGTATAAAACTTCATCATAGGTGATGAATACTCCCATTACAAACTGACCTCTAATGATTGTTAATTATCGACTTCCATAATTCAATGAACTGATGTAATCACTTAAGCTTCCACCTAAATCGAAAACAAACTAAAATCAGAGTCTAGTATCATCAACGCTTCTCAAAGCCATGAAACATAGGAAATTAAGGATAAAGGTATTCATAAGAGCAATATTACTGCCTAGCTAAGGTCCAATTACCAGACTCTAGTCTTTTGTGCCATTCTATAAGGATCTAGGCGAGCCAAAACGACACTGAAGCATCTAAAGCAGGTTTCCATCATCCTACACTAAGGCTAACATGCTCCAGAATGACATACACATAAATTAGATAATACTTTAAGTACTAACAATTAACCGAAGGAGTCATATGCCTTCAATTAACCAAATTTACACCGAATAGAGCTAAGACATGAATTCTAACTTTTAAGATATACAAGTAAGTTGTCCCAACCTAAATTTCATCTATTTCAGCATGATTTTATACATTTTAGCTCAATCTAATGAAAGCAAATTCGTAGCCTACCTGTAGGTCAATCACGTGCGCTCCAAACTACTCTGTCAAAGCTTTTCCTTTCTGAACAGTCTCTCATCTCTACCACGCTTTTAGAAACAAAACCTTAGTATCATTACTGTCATTTAGACACTAAATTTGCAAGAAATGAAGACATACTAGTTTGGGATCAAAATGGAGAAGGTGGAACCCGCATCTAGAATTTCAAAATTAACCCCAAAAATAGGTTTTAAACATTTCCTCAAGCTCATGAAAAAATATGGGACATAATTCGGAGCTCGAAATTACCACAATTATAGCATGCAAGCAAAACCCAAATTTCTCAAGAACTAGAAATGAGGTAGTAGATAAAATTAGTAATTTATTAGAAATGAAGCCTCTAATGCACTTTTCGAATACACCACAACCCTTTCCCTATAAAACCACCCAAAATAGCTCTAAGAATCTTCAAAAATGTACCTAAATTGCTTAAGAAATTGAATATTCAAAGTATTTCAAAAACTCACTCAATAACACATCATGGAAGCATATAAGTCAAGAATTTACCTCAAATGAAAGTTCTAAATCAGTTTTTGAGATCACCAACGTGTTCCTTGGGAACCCCCCCCCCCCTCCACACACACACACAATAGGCCTTGGAATCACTCAATTAGGACTTAAGATGGTTGAGAAATTGTTTCGTTTGAAGAAACCCAAATGAGTTCATCACATCTTTAAAAGGAAATATATAGGTCACTGAAGTGACCTTCATTCTCATGAAGCCTAGGCCTGCGATCGCAGAGGTCTGACAAACCCCTACATTATGAACACGATGTGAGACCTGTGATCGTGAATGTCCAAGAAACCCCACCATTGCAAACAGGGCATGAGGCCCACAATCGTGGAGGTATGACATGTTGACCTTTGTGAATGCATCGAGTCCGACGCAGTCACGAAGGACAATTAGCCTGACCCTTCGCAAAAGTGATCAAGGGGCTTGCGATCGCAAAGGGTAATGGGGCTTGCACTAGATATCAGTTGAAAGTTGATATTTGCCAAGTTTAAAAATCTTTGATGGGGTGCTCGGGATTCGTTTGGAAGTTCATGCACGCAAACGAACTATGCTACCCCACCAATTTCGACGTTCCAAACTCAATGGCATAGTCAAAATTTCTATACGATGTTGTTACGTCTGAATGTGCATCCTACTTCTAAAGTCATTTTTAACCAAAATCCATTGAGGGACTTTAAATGAGTCTAGAAGCCTCAGGAGTCGAACAAAACATTGAGCTAGATCAAACTCGACGTTCCAGAGCTAACGTGTTGTTAGAATTTTCGTTCGGGCACATCTTTCAAGAATGTTGACCAAAATCAATTATTGGCTAGTTTTAAAGGCTAAAATGCTAAAAATAATTTAGACCCATACTGAAGCCTCGAAATTTGAGTCAACCACACTTCTAGCCTAAGTTTGTCATTTCAAAGCTGATGAAACTGTTAGAAATCCATTCGAGGTCGTTTTCTCATATTTTTTACCAAAAACAACTTCTCAAGTTGTAAAAGGTCGAAAAATACAGAAAGTTGTATAAAATCCAAATGAGAAATCAGGCCATCGAGCTACCAGTGCTAGTAGGTCAAAAATGACTTGTGATCGCTGTAGGAAAATTCTAAACAACAAAACGGAAGCAGTATAAGAAACATAACCTGAAGGGTCATTACACATTTAATGTGACAACATATGTCACAAATTTCTTACACAAGGCAAAAGGATCATTAACAGTGTTTTAAGGTTGGAAGAGAGAAAAAATATTCTATAGAATATTTTTTAAACCATTATCAAGATTCAACAATAGGCTATGTATTCTCAAATACATTTAATATCACAACATATTCATTTTTAATTCAATTTACTCTTATAATATATCCACGGAAAACTACAAATAAATATATCATGTAATATATATATTTCAAGTCAAAGTAACGAGCAAATTTCAAAATGCAAAAAATAAAGGCAGTTTTTATTAGAAAAATAGTCAAAAATCACCAACTTCAAAAAAATTCATATCTCACTCGTTAATTCATTTTTCACATATAATATATTTTTGGAAATTCCAAAATGAGTAGATCATGATTATATAATTCTCAAATAAAAAATTTTAACAAGCAATTTCCAAAACACAAAAATCAGAAGCAGGTCTTTTCTGAAAAATAGTAGAAAACTGTAAGAAAATAGTCATTTTCACCTCAACCTATAACATGATTCTCAACTACACACCAATACCTCACGGGGGTCCTATTACCCCCCTAAAGTATTTAAACTAGAATATTTACACCCCAAAAATGTCACCCCCAAATCTTTGTGGCTCAGTGTAATATACGCGCCCATTTATTCAGAAGTAAAAAATAAAAATTTAAAAAATTCATCATTTTGAAGCATTTCACTTTTCCTCCACCATTCCATTCATCTTCCTAAATCATCCCATTTTTTCCATTGTTTTCGGATGTCTCATCTCCTCCAATCTACCTCCATCTCCATCACACTCATCCTCCTCTGCCTTTCTTCTTTCTTATTGATCATTTATTTGCACAAAATTCAATTGTCATTATTGAATTCGATAAAATTGACATGGATGTTGAATATTTCTATTATGGTCTCTTACTGCCATTAATATATTTGAAGGTAATTTTGCACCTATTAGTTCTCTAACTGCTTTTCTTGATGGATTTGAAGATGAAATTTTTCTTGCTAAATCTCAAATTCTAATACCCACTTTCAGTCTTTAGTCAAGAAACTCAAGTTGCTACTATAATCAAAAATATTTTTTCAATAGAAGCTTCAATTTCATCTTTCAATATTGGATCAAAAATACTTTTTGTCAAGGTGACGACATGAAATTTTATCATCGGAATCGCTTTTGTTTCAGTTGTTAGTATTTATTTAGATCTTAATTTAACAATGTTGACATAAGAAGTTCAATTTATAATAAGTGAGTTTTCTCCATTAATGGATCTTTTACCTAATGATTTCAAAAATAAATTCTCTCCATTAATGGATTTTTTGTTCAATAAACTCTTCTCCATTTTGACATTAAAGTTTCATCTTCTTGATTTTCAATTTTGATTTTGAGTTACCAACAAATTTTCAAACTAGTGAAAAGTGAAGTTACATTTAAAAGTGTGTGATTTGATGATGAGACTTGGCTTAGTAATAAAAAGTTGATCATGGCGAAGACGTGATGATGGAGGTGGGCTGCCATGGGTGTTCCCCTCTTGAAGAGGAAAAGAAAGAGGAGGAGGAAGATAAAAATGAATAAATAAATAAGAATAAAAAAAATATAAAAAAATCAAAAAAGTAATATGAAATAAAATAAATTATTTATAAAACTTGTTATGAAATTATAAAGTATGAAGAAAAAAAAAGTAGAGAGAAGATTTCTTATTATTTTTTAATAATATTCAATTGTATTTTACAATGACGTAAATCCTTATATTTATAGGGAAAAAACTGACTTGGTCTCCAAGTAAAAACCTGACTTGGTATTCAAGTAGGATTCCTAACTATTAAAGGAATCTACATAATAGACATTCATACAAATTAAATATGTTTATAACACTCCCCCTTGAATGTCTATTGCTAGATTATGTGCATCGTTAAAACCTGACTAGATAAAACCAAGGAAAAAATTCTAGTGTGGAAAAAGAGTACATATATTTAATAATACAAATTTCGGATGCCTCATTAAAACCTTACGAGAAAATCCAATGGGACATAATTTTGTATGGAAAAAAGAGTACATCGCGTATTAACTCCCCCTAATGAGAACATCAATCCAAAGACTTGAATCTTCACATCTCGATCTTGTGTACCATCTTATTGAAAGTTGCAATTGGTTGAGACTTAGTGAATAAATCAGTCACTTTGTCACTCAAATGAATCTATTGCACATTTATATCACCATTGTTTTGGAGCTCATGTGTGTAGAAACGTTTTGGAGAAATGTGTTTTGTTCTATCTCCTTTTATGAATCCTTATTTTAGGATCAAAGAGTTTTGCAAGTTCCTCACTTCAACTTCTTTAAGCAAACAATCTATTTCCTTTTAAACTTTTCAAGAGTTTCAATTCAAGTTATCAACTTGCATATGAAAGGTTCTTGATTAATTTTAATCAATATGAGGATTATAA
>JBCEWC010006896.1:0-22258 GCA_038996855.1 Solanum aculeatissimum | reverse complement strand
ACTGATACACACAGATCATCAATAACCCTAAAATTCGCATTGTATCAATGTTGATGTTTATGTATCGACGTTTCTTATAAAATAAGGGATTTTTAGTAATTTCAGAAAAAGTTGGTATATATCGAGATTATGCATGTAAAGTATGGGATTTCTATAATTTGCCCTTTTTTATAACCTTTATTTGAAACTCCTTTTTTTGGGAACGTTTTTTGAATTTTTCTTTTGCCTATTTTTTTGTGACATTTTAAACTTTTGGCTATATTTTTTAATCAAGTCTTTTTAGTTTTTTTTTTTTGGAGTTTTTTTTGCATTTTATTTGTTTTTGATGGTTTTTTTAATATCATTTTTGTCTATTTTTAAAATTATTTTTTGAATTTTTTTACCCATATTGTTGGACTTGTTGAAACTTTTTTGCTTATTATTCTGGAAGAAAATTTCCTTTAAAAAAGAAAAAACTTTTTTGAGTTTCTTTTAAACCTTTTCTTTTTCAATTTTTTTGACGTTTTATGACAATTTTTTTAGTTTTTTTTTTTTACTTTTTGACTATTATTTGAAAAGGTTTTTTAATTATTTTTTCTATCAAATCTATTTTAGTTGGAAAAAGATTCTTCATATAGAAATTTAATTATAATACGATATCTTTCTGGATCAAGGCTATTTTAGTTGAAAAATAATTCTTTGTGGAGGAATTTAATCATAATAAGAAAATATTCTTCATTTAATTTTTATTATGTTTATTAAATTTAATATTTAATATTATTAAAATAATAAAAAAAAGATGAAAAGACAATTTTGTCTAAAGAGAAGTCTTTTAATGAAGGGTAAAAAGTTCAAACAATATTTTTAAGGGGCTTCGCACTTTTAATATAGTATAGATAGATGAGTAATTTAACTAAGTGATCAAATACATATAAATAGGAGCTATGTTATGACAAATAATGCTTGTTTAAGACACATAACAAATATGCCATGTGACTTCTATGAGTTCCTAATGAAGACAAGTACGATCATGTGAAACAATATGAATAGTTGACTCAAAAAGAGTAATACAAATGCTTGTGAGCTTTAACAAATAGACGTTGTGAAGTACAATGACAAGTAATTAAAAGTGCTAGAGCATATAAACATATGTATCATAAGTAGCAAATGAAGGCTCTGTTCTCATGTATCATATAAGTTGCATTGACCCTAGCTTATAGGAGAAACATCAATCATGTGACATAGGATCGTGTGTCTTAACGATGGAGGAGATTTTAGCTTTACCAACCTTAATCCTTAGTTTACAACTATGGCTCTTTCAATCTACAACTTTTATCAATATTAAATATGAAAGCTATATAAGCACCAAATCAAAAAGCATATTTATGCCAACAACACAACAAATTAACTCAACGAGCAACAAGCTCGGCAAATGCTATAAGATATAGTGTCTCACCACACCATTCTTCCCCGTCTTCCCAAATTATCAAACGACCCTCTTATGAGGTCAATAACACTTCCCCCAACCTTACTCCACATGTACAACCCTCAACATACTTAAACAAATACATTTAACTTGAACTCACAACTTTTGATCATCACTTCATAAGTTTTTAATATAAATGCATATAAAAACTCATATGAACTTGTAGGTGAGGAGGAAGTGAAACCATACATTAATAGGCCAAAAGATTTTCTTCACTTTAACCTCTTGAAAACTCTATGCCAAAAGCTAGAAGCAATTAGAGAAGAAGTTCAAATAAGCATCACGATAATGGATCAAATCCCAAGACCAAGCT
Organism: Solanum aculeatissimum; assembly: GCA_038996855.1. Lineage (NCBI taxonomy): Eukaryota > Viridiplantae > Streptophyta > Magnoliopsida > Solanales > Solanaceae > Solanum > Solanum aculeatissimum. The sequence goes on along the minus strand of JBCEWC010006896.1, from coordinate 20,480 downwards.
TCGATCTTACTTACCTTATGATGGAGGAGGTGGAAAATCACCTTAGGGACTTCAAGAGGATACTATGCCAAGTGTAGAGTGAAAAATAATTTTTTAAGTCCTTATTTTTTATCTATATAGAGTTTCTATCGCCTCCAACTTACGATCCACATGTGGCTATATGCATCTACAATCGTATGTTGGACCGTAGGTGTCACGACCCGAGCGTAGGACCTAGGAGTGACATGGCGAATGGGAATCCGAGAGTCCCCAAACAAGCCTCATAGCATCCATACACACATCATCAATTTAGAAGCGCATACTAAATACCATAATCAATTAGTGATACTAAGGGATAAGGATAGATGAATCAATCTATGGGATACGGGAACGAGACTCATTAGCACATAATCCAACATATAAGGCTAATAGTGAAAGGGATTTACATGAATCATAAGAACTAAGGGGTGGATAAGCATGACTCACACTATGGGGATAAAAGGGTCTTAGGACTTTCCACACTTTCACATCTCATCATATCATCATATCATCATAACATAATGCGTAACATAATATCTCAAGCATAAACGTAACATACTCGTACAAAGGAGTTTATGATGTCCAACAATGCCTCAAGTACATAGAATAGGATGGGGGACAAGACAAGTCTCGGGCTCACCCTCAAAGTAAAGACATAAAGCATCATAACATAATGGGTAGATAGAAGTTGACTTGTCCTTGAATGATAAGACTCACCACAAGTAATTCTTTCTCAATTAAGCTAGTCGTCAAGAGGTAGATGAAGGTAGTCTTCGATTTCTACATGGTTAGATCATGTAGGCAAAAGAGTATGTGTTAGTACGTTTGAATGTACTAAGTATGTGGGCAAGAAAATACTTACGAACATATTAACCTGCAATTTAATGTTACATGACAAGGGCACATATATAGAAAGAAATATATAGGAAAGAATATAATATCAATATGACATGAAATCCATGATGCATGAATGTCATAATACTTAAACATACGGGGATGGGACCATAACCGACATCTCAAACCCATGCGAACTAATACATGAATCCACCCAGTGAAAGCCTCCCATCGGATAAGAGTAGACTACTTGTCAAAGGTAGCCTAGACCACACCTTACGAACTCATATTTTTGGTGTTATGGAAACTTTCCTAACGAACTCATCTTTTCATAATGATTTCATGATCATCCCATAAAGGGGCATAAACACGAACCTACGCTGGTACGTATTTATGAGAAAGGAGACTTTACTTAAGGACTCTTTAGGTTGAGCCCCCACCTCCAATCTCATTCGGTGTTAGGTCATCATCCCACGAGAATACATATACATATACATGTTTTTAAAAGAAGGAATAATTCTTTCAAATCTTCATCATACAAACTTGGGCTTAAAAGCCAAAACATACTTCTTAATCATGTGTACTTGGGCTAAAAAGCCAAATTATACTTTCATGTCATACTTCATGCATAGGAGTACCTTATTTATACTTGTACATAGTGGTGCATAACACCCATAATGCTTCAAAAACCATATCATAGACATCATGTGATCACATTCTTGTCATACCCATACTTCTTTTGAAAACATAGTGATAATCATAAATTGGGTCTTAACCCACATCATAAACTTCATGAAAATCAATGTTGATGCATGCATATGTCATGAACAAGAAAGGGAATATCATGGGAAATTAAAATTCATAACTAAATCAACATAACAGAAAGAAATCATATGAAATTCATAGTTAAATCAATAATTAAAGCTTACTTGATATTGCCCATGCATAGATTCAAAGATTAAAGGGACATGCATATTTAATACTTCATAAAACCAATGTAAATCATAATAATAAGATTCAAATCATCATAAAATCAATAAATAAGTTCAGCCCATAGCTCAATTTCAACAAACTAAAACCAATTTAAAAGACCCATTTGAATATCATACTTGAAACTCATGTAATTTAAGAAAATAAGATTTGGGTCTTCATGATTGGAAGGGAATCATGAATTAATCCCACATACCTTGAGAAATCTAGAAGAATCAAGATGGAATTGACTTGGATTGATATCCACCTTGAAATTCTAGCTTGAATCCCCAATCACAAGACTTGAAGAAAGAATTTAGGAATTGAATTCTAGAGTTTTAGTGTATAATGAGAGTGAATGAGTGTAAAGAGCGAGTATAGTTTGATTTGGAGGTTTAGGATAGGTACCAAGGTCCTAAAAGACCTTTAAAAAAACCAAAATCACAAAAATACCATTAATGAAGTGGACTTAAAAAGTTGTCCAGGGGTCTCGTACAAAAGTACCATGGTCCGTACAAAGGACCACGGTCCGTACAAAGGACCACGGTTTGTACAATGTGTCCGTGAAAAGTTCCTCCTGAAAAGTGATCCAACACTTAGAAAATATTTGGCCAAGGTTGATTCCACCGAAGGTTTCATGGTCTGTACAAAGGTTCACAGACAGTACAAGAGTTCGCACAAATGCACCATGTTCTGAGACGGTACTTCCATACTTAGAGAAAGTTTGAGTCATAGCCTTCATGAGACCCCCACCACGACCCATGGTGGGGTGAACCCCGTACAAGGGTCCTCGGAGACAGCCTTAGCCAAATTTTTGGCTTGAAGGCTAGGGTACCTATCACGAGCCCCTCCCACGAGCTGTGGCGAGGACCACGATCCGTGGAGGGTGCCATGGAGGTCCACTAAGCCTACAATCCTCTCTTAAGCCACAAGATGTCATGGAAAAGGCCAAGGGTCACTCCACGGACCTCACCACAAATCGTGGGAGTGTCCCTGGAGTGACACCTTGGTCAAAATGCCAGAAATCTCAATTTTTGAGCATCATTAAGGCTTTTCGAGGCCCTAGTCCTTACATTATCTCCCTCAAAACTTTTTTTAAATATTTTCCATCATAAATGTGGAGGTATTTTTGTAAATAATTTTTTTAATGCAATGCATGCATGCTATTTTTAATACGTCAAACCAAACAATGCATAAAAATATCCTTGGGAACATTCGTCCTCGAATGAGCTAGATTATGGCTTGAAAGGTTTGAGTTGAACATGAAACATTTCAACATGAAGACGCAATGCATAACTCATTACTTGAAAATCATAAAATCATTAAAACTCATCTCAAAACATCTTTTAAATTATTTTCGTGCACATGTATGTTTGTCATGTCATAAAACACAAGAGTGAAAGGATTTAGGACCATTAGAATAGGAAAAACCCTATACCTTAGGCTTGAGTAGATTAGAAAATATAGGGATATCACCTCATTATGTCAGACTCCACTTCCCAAGTAGCACTCTCCACATATTTATTCCTCCAAAGCACTTTAATCGAAGCCACATCCTTATTACAAAGCCGTTTCACTTGTCTATCCAAAATTTCAACCAGAACCTCTTCATAAGTCACATTCTCTTCAACCTCAACACTTTCCAAAGGTACAATCGAACTAGGATCACCAATCAACTTCCTTAACATTGACACATGGAAAACTGGGTGAATAAAACTCATATCTAAGGGTAAATCTAGTCTATAAGTCACATTACCAATCCACTCAACAAGCTCATAAGGACCCACATACCGGGGACTTAACATGCCTTTCTTACCAAAACACATTACACCCTTCATAGGTGAAACCTTCACATACACCCAATCACCAACAAGAAACTCAAGGTCCCTATTCTTAACATCTGAATAAGACTTTTGGTGACTTTGAGCCATCTTCAACCTTTCCCTAATCAACTTCACCTTTTCCATGGCCTCAACAACCAAATTTGGGCCTATCAATGCCATCTCACCCAACTCGAACCATCCCACCGGGAATCTACACCTTCTTCCATACAAGGCTTCAAACGGTGCCATACCAATGCTAGCATGAAAACTATTGTTGTAGGCAAACTCGATAAGTGGTAGATGATAATCCCAATTTTCCTTGAATTCCAACACAAGCCCTCAACATGTCCTCCAAAGTTTGAATTGTCCTTTTGGTTTTCCCATAAGTTTAAGGATGAAAAGCGGTACTCAACTTCACCTTAGTACCAAGCCCCTTTTGAAACGTCTCCAAAAGTGAGAAGTAAATTGGGTACCAGGATCTCATATAATAGACATAGGCATACCATGCAATCTAACCAACTCTCGGATATACAACTTTGCATAGTCTTCAACATTGAAAGTAGTCTTAACTGATAGGAAATAAGCTAATTTGGTCATTCAATCAACAATAAACCATGTAGAATCAAATTGCTTCCGAGTACGATGCAAACCAATCATAAAATCCATATTCACATTCTCCCACTTCCAAGTAGGAATCTCAATATCTTGAGATAAACCTCCGGGCCTTTGGAGTTCCATCTTCACTTGTTGACAATTAGGACAGTCGGATACGAATTTGGCTATATCCTTCTTCATGTCATGCCACCAATACACTTCCCTCAAATCCTGATACATCTTAGTGGATCCCAGATTATAGAATAATAAGAGTTGTAGGCTTCACTCATGATCACCGCTCTAAGATCATCAACATACGGAACACACAACCGATCTTAATATCGAAGCACACCATCTCCCCCTTGGGAGAGTACCTCTATATTTTTTTTGACAACTAACTTCTTCAACTCAATCAAAGATGGATCCAAGTCTTGCTTTGCCTTGACATCGACAACTACAGAAGACTCAATCCCATTCTGAACACGAATGCCCATCATTAAAGTCATCCAATCTAATACCCAATCTAGCCAAGTGATGAACATCTTTTACTAACTCTTTCTTTCCCTCATCAACATCAGCCACACTGCCCATAGATAACCTACTAAGAGCATCGACTACAATATTTACCTTGTCGGGATGATATAAAACATTCATGTCGTAATCCTTAAGAAGTTCCAGCCATGTTCGTTACCTCAAGTTAAGATCTCTTTGGGTGAATACATATTGTAAACTCTTATGATCGGTGAAAACATCGACATGAACCCCATATAAGTAATATCTCCAAATCTTTAAAACAAATACTACCGCCGCCAATTCAAGATCATGAGTCGGGTAATTTGTTCATGCACCTTCAATTGCATCAATGCATAAGCTATTACCTTACCATGTTGCATGAGCATGCTACCCAACCCAATCTGAGAAGCATCACAATACATCATAAACCCATCTAAGCCATCCGATAAATTCAAAATAAGAGTCGATATAAGTTGATCCTTCAAAGTTTGAAAACTCTTCTCACACTCATCTGATCATATAAACTTGGCCTTCTTTTGCGTTAACTTAGTCAATGGAGACGTAATGGATGAGAAACCTTCAACAAACCTCTGATAATAACCAGCCAACCCAAGAAAACTCTGAATATCAGAAGGATTCAACGGTCTAAGCTAATTCTTCACAGCCTCGATCTTCTTTGGATCAACCTTAATTCCATCACCGGATACCACATGGCCCAGAAACGCCACTTCACTCAACCAAAACTCACATTTACTAAACTTGGCAAATAATTACTTCTCCCTCAAAGTTTGAAGAACCAACCTCAAGTGATCCATATGCTCCCGCTCACTTCGGAAATAAATCAGAATACCATCAATGAAGACAACCACAAAACTATCAATGAATGGCTTAAATACCTGATTCATAAGATCCATAAACACAGATAATCAAATCGAAGGAAATTACCACAAACTCAAAGTGCTCATATCTAGTCCAAAAAGTCATCTTGGGAATATCACACTCCCTTACTTTCAACTGATGGTAACTGGAACGGAGGTCAATCTTCGAGAAATGAGTAACTCTTTCAAGTTGATCAAATAAGTCATCGATTCTTGGCAACAAATATTTATTCTTGATGGTCACTTTATTCAATTGTCGATACTCAATACATATCTGAAGCGACCTATCCTTCTTATTTACAAATAACACAAGAGCACCCTAGAGCGATATACTTGGCCTAATAAAGCCATTCTCCAATAGATCCTTCAATTGGTCCTTCAACTCCTTTAATTCATCCGGTGCTATACAATAAGGAGGGATGAAAATAGGCTAAGTATTTGAAGGGGATCTATGCCAAAATTCACTTCCCTTTCAGGAGAAATACCGAGCAAAAATTTGGGAAAAACACCTGGCAACTTATTAACCATCGGAACTGACTCAAGAGTAGGTGACTCATAATCCATATCTCTAACCCTCACAATATGATAGATGTACCCTTTAGAAATTATTTTTTAGGCTTTTAGATAGGAAATAAACTGACCTTTAAAAGCAGAGTCACTACCCTCCCATTCCAGAACTGACTCTTTCAGAAATTGAAACTTAACCTTCTATGTTCTACAATCAATAGAGGCATATGAAGCATGCAACTAATCCATCCCAAGAATAATATAAAAATCAAACATCTCAAGTTATACAAGATCACAAGAAAGGACTTTATGCAAGACCAAAACATGACAACCCTGATAGACCTTTCGGGGAACAATAGACTCACCCATGGGAGTATAAACTGAGAAAGGCTCCCCTAAAATTTTAAGACTCAAACCAAACTTAACATCCAAAAGAGGAGTCACAAAAGATAAATTTGCACCCGGATCAAGCAAAGAATAAACATCAAAACCAAAAGTTTTTAACATACCAGTCACCACATCCGGAGTCTCCTTTACTTCCTATCGAGCATGCAAGGCATATAACCTGTTGTTTCTGGGGGCACCACCTTGAGAAAACCTTGGTTAGACCTGATAACCTTGAGCCACTTGACCCTGACCCTTCTTAGCAGCTTTAGGACAATTAACAACTCTATGGCCTATCTCACCACATCCAAAGCAAGCACCCGAGGGTTTCAAGCATGTAACTGGGTGATTCCTACCATACATGTCACAACGAGGAGGCACTAGCTAACCTCCAATATATTCCTTGGGAAGAGGCACCCTAGCATTGACAACCTTCACATTTGAACCTTGTCCCTATAGAACCAACCATTCCCACCACCACTCCTAGAGTTGGAGAACCCACCATCATAATGGGCTCTCTTAGAATCATTCACCCTCCTCTCTTTGAGCTTCTCCCCCTCAATCTGTTTAGCATAAGTCATGAGCCTGAAAATGTCCATATCTATAATAAGCATAGTCATACGACACTCTTTCACAACCAAATCAGAGATCCCAAAAATAAACTTGTGTATTCTTGCACGACGGTCAACCACTAGCATAAGAGCATACTTTGAGAGCTTCGTGAACTTGAGGGCATATTCCATCACACTCATACCACCTTGCTTGAGATTGATAAATTTTGTAATTTTGGCCTTCCTAAGATCAAGAGGGAAAAAAGGTTCAGAAAAGAAAACTTAAACTCTTCCTAATCAACCCCATTATCAGCAACCCTCTCCATCAACCATTGGGTATACCACACTTGAGCCACATCCTTCAATTGATAAGCAGCTAGTTCAAATTTATCTTCTGAAGTCACCCCCAAACTAGTCAACACTTTAGAGAGTTCATCAATAAATTCCTGGGCTTCCTCATCAACTTTTGACCCATAGAACTCCGGAGGATTCATCTGAGTAAAATCCCTCACTGTAGTAGTTGGAGTGGGAACATGGGGAGAAGGATTAGCTTGTCTAGCTTGGTTGGTCACCACTTGATCTAACATGGCAACAACAGTATGGAACTCATCATGAGTAATTGGTTCTCCCATAGGCTATTGAGGGACTTGGTCCTCATTAACTGGGGCATGTCTTGGTAGAGGGACTCTTCTTAGAGGCATCTTCTGAAAGAGTATCAAGGACTTTGTCAAAGTTAGGAAGCCTTAAGAAATGCTTCATAGCACGACATAAGAAATGAAAAAGTGAGACAATTCCTAAAATGCCATCATAGCCCTCTACACATAGGTATGGTACACTTCACACCCATGAATAAGACTTTACTCTAAGTGGCATGTTGGACTCCGAGAATCATTTCAAACCTTAGTGCTCTGATACCAAGCTTGTCACGACCCGAGCCTAGGCCCTAGGAGTGACACAAATAATGGGAATCCAAGAGCTCCCAAGCAAGCCTCATAGCATCAATACATACATCGTTGGTTCGAAAACACATAATAAATATAATAATCAATTAGTGATACTAACGGATAGGGATACATGACTCAATCAATGGGGTACGGGAACAGGACTCATTAACACATAATCCAACACATAAGACTAAGGAACGAGAATCCAGGACTCAAGCTATGGGAATATCATAGGGAAAGGGATTTACATGAATTCACGTAGCACATAACACTTAAGAACTAAGGGGTGGGTAAGCATGACTCACACTATGAGGATAGAAGGGTCTTAGGACTTTCTACACTTCCACATCTCATCATAATCATATCATTATAACATAATGTGTAACATAACATCTCAAGCGTAAACGTAACATACTCATACAAAGGAGTTCATGATATCTAACAATGCCTCTAGTACATAGAATAGGATGGGGGCTAAGACAAGTCCCAGGCTCACCCTCAAAGTAAAGACATAAAGCATCATAATGTAATAGGTAGAAAGAAGTTGGCTTGTCCTTGAATGATAGGACTCACCACAAGTAATTCTTTCTCAAGCAAGCTAGCCGTCAAGAGGTGGATGAAGGTAGTATTTGATCCCTACATGGTTAGATCATGTAGGTAAAAAAGTATGTCTTAGTAGGTTTGAATGTACTAAGTATGCGGGCATACAAATGCTAATGAACATATTAACCTGCAATTTACTATTAGATGATAAGGGCACATATATAGAAAGAAGTATATAGGAAAGAATATAAAATCAATATGCCATGAAATCCATGATGCATGAATGCCATAATACTTAAACATATGGGGATGAGACCATAATCGACATCTCAAACCTATGCGAGCTAATACATGAATCCACATGGTGAAACCCTCCCATCAGATGAGAGTAGAATACTTGCCAAAGGTAGCCTACACCATACCTTACGAGCTCATCTTTTCGGTGTTATGGTCACCTTCCTTACGAACTCATCTTTTCAGAAGGATTTCATAATCATCCCATAAAGGGGCATAAACATGAACCTATGTTGGCACGTAGTTATGGAAAAAAGACTTTACTTAAGGACCCATTAGGTCGAGCCCCCACCTCCAATCTCATTCGGTGCTAGGTCATCATCCCACGGGAATACATATACATACGTTTAAAAGGAGGAATAAGTCTTTCAAATATTCATCATGCAAACTTAGGCTTAAAAGCCAAGACATACTTCATAATCATGTGTACTTGGGCTAAAAAGTCAAATCATACTTTCATGTCATACTTCATACATAGGAATAACTCATTTATACTTGTAAATAATGGTGCATAACACCGATAATGCTTCAAAAACCATATCATAAACATCATGTGATAATATTCTTGTCATACCCAACTTCTTTTGAAAACATAGTGATAATCATAAATTGGATTTTAACCCACATCATAAACTTCATGAAAATCAATGTTCATGGATGCATATGTCATGAACAAGGAAGGGAATAACATGGGCAATTAGAATTCATAATTAAATCAATATAATAGGAAGAAATCATATAAAATTCATAGTTAAATCAACAATTAAAACTTACTTGATATTTTCCATGCATAGATACAAAGATTAAAGGGACATGCATATTTAATACTTCATAAAATCAATGTAAATCATAATAATAAGATTCAAATCATCATAAAATCAATAAATAAGTTCAACCCATAGCTCAATTTCAACAAATTAAAACCAATTTAAAAGACTCATTTGAATATCATACTTGAAACTCATGTAATTTGAGAAAATAAGATTTGGGTCTTCATGACTGGAAGAGAATCATTCATCAATCCCACATACCTTGAGAAATCTAGAAGAACTAAGATGGAATTGACTTGAATTGATAGCCTCCTTGAAATCCTAGCTTGAATCCCCAATCATAAGACTTGAAGAGAGAACTTAGGAATTGAATTCTAGAGTTTGAGTGTATAATGAGAGTGAATGAGTGTAAAGAGTGAGTATAATCTGATTTGGGGGTTTAGGATAGGTACCAAGGTCCTAAAAGACCTTTTAAAAAGCCAAAATTATGAAAAGACCATTAATGAAACGAACTCAAAAAGTTATCTAGGGGTCTCGTACAAAAGCACCATGGTTCGTACAAAGTGTCCTTGAAAAGGTCTTTCCAAAAAGTGATCCAACACTTAGAAAATATTTGGCCAAGGGTGTTTCCACTGAAGGCTTCACGGTCGTTACAAAGGTTCATGGACCGTACAAGTATCTGTACAAATACACCAAGTTTTGAGACGGTACTTCCATACTTAGAGGAATTTTGAGTCGTAGCCTCCACAAGACCCCCACCACGACTCGTGGTGGGGTGCACGACCCGTACAAGGGTCCCTGGAGGTAGCCTTAGTCAAAGTTTTGGCTTGAAGGCTGGGGCACCTACCACTAGTCCCTCCCACGAGCCATGGTGAGGACCACAAGCCGTGGAGGGTGCCATGGAGGGCCACAAAGCCTAAAATCCTCCCTTAAGCCACAAAATGCCATGGAAAAGGCCAAGGGTCACTCCACGGATCTCACCACGGCTCGTGGGAGTGTCCCTAGAGCAGCACCTTGGTCAAAATACCAAAAATCTCAATATTTGAGCATCGTTAAGGCCTTCCGAAGTCTGGGTCTTTACAACAGGTGGAGTTTCTTCCTTAGGCCATCCATAACTTCTCCATATATGCCCATCGCATGTGCGTTGTACATTTCTTGCACACTTTGTATGTGTAAAATTTAGAGCCAATAGATCAACTTTCTTGTGGTATTATTCCAAGAATAAAAACTATTTGTAGGTGTACAAGTAAATCTATCTAAGGAAATAAAATTAGAAAAGATCCCTAAATATCTCTACCTATGATTATGCTATAAACGCTAGAGATGACTATACATTTTGTAACACTCTCCCTTAAGTTGGATCATAGATATTAATCATGTCCAACTTGTTACAAAGATATTTCATCCGTGTTCCATTCAAAGGCTTCATGAATATATCACCCGATTGCTCCCCTGTCTTCACATAGCCTGTAGAAATCATGTTTTGTTGAATCTTCTTAAGGAAAAAGTGACAATCAACCTCAATATATTTTGTCCATTCATAATACACTGGATTTGAGGCAATATGTAGAGCAGTCTGATTATCACACCAAAGTTTTGCTGGAAAAGAAGGATTCAAACCAACCTCAACTAAAAGGTGTTGTATCCATATTATTTCACATGTAGACTGAGCCATATCTCTACACTCCAGCTCTGCACTAGATTGAGATACAACATTTTATTTCTTACTCCTCCAAGATACTAGATTTCCACCAATAAAGACGCAATAACCAGTAATCGATCTTCTATCAATTCTTGATCCAACCCAATCTGCATTTTCAAAACATTCCACGCGAGTATGTCTGTGATCGCTATACAATATTCCAAGGCCAGGAGCTCTTTTTAAATAACATAGAATATTTTCCAAGGCAGCCCAATGTTTGACTGTTGGTACAAACATGAATTGACTGACAATACTGGTTGTATAGGCAATATCTGGATGAGTCACAGTTAGGTAGTTCAATTTCCCAACTAATCTTTTGTATCTTTCCGGAGCATCAAAACGGTCAGCATCATCCTTAGTAAGATGTACATTAGGATCCATTGGTGTGCCACATGATTTCATTCCCAACTTTCCAGTTTCTACAAATAGGTCATGTACATATTTTATCCGAGATAAGAAAATTCCATGTTTGCTTCTAGCTACTTCTACACCCAAGAAGTATTTCAACTGTCACAAGTCTTTGGTATGAACTTTGGCATGTAAAAACAGCTTGAGAGAAGAAATTCCAGTATAATCACCTCCTGTAATAACAATATCATCAACACAAACAATTAGGAGAATAATACCAGTCACTGACTATCTATAGAAGACTGAGTGATCACACTTACTCTTCTTCAACCCAACTCCTAAACTACATCTCTAAATTTTCCAAATCATGCATGAGGACTCTGCTTTAGACCATACAGAGATTTTCTCAAATGACAAACTTTTCCATACTCCCCCTGAGCAACAAATCTAGGCGGTTGCTCTATATACACCACTTCATGGAGATCGCTATGAAGGAAAGCATTCTTGATATCCAATTGATATAAAGGCCAATGTTGAGAAGCAACCAAGGAAATAAACAAATGAATAGAGGTGAGCTTAGCTACGGGAGAGAAAGTGTCCGCATAATCTACCCCATAAGTCTAAGCATAGCCTTTCGCCACAAGTCTAGCCTTAAGTCCTGCGATAGAACCATCATGATTGACTTTGACGGTAAAGACCCATTTGCATCCTATAACTTTCTTTCCCTCGGATACATCCACTAAATTCCAAGTGTGATTTTCATCTAGAGCATGTATCTCTTCAAGCATTGCATCATGCAGTCTAGGATTAGTCAAGACTTCTTTCACTATTTTGGGAATATAGATAAAGTTTAGAGAGCCAATCAAACAACTAGATCTAGGAGAAAAGTGATCAATAGAAATAGAGTTAGCAATGGAATATTTGAATTTACATTGACGTGTACCTTTCCAAAGAGCAATAGGAAGGTCAAGATTTCCCAAAAAATCAAGTGGAGGAGGAACTGATGATGTCGGAGTTGATATAGGACAAGTATCATCATTACCTTGCCTCCTCGAGTAAACGAACAATTGGCGGTCTTGTTGGAACAAATGAAATAGGTTCTAGAGGCATACTAGTTGACTGATTCTCTATAAACGAACTAGCAGATGAAAGAACATCATCATCTGATTGTTTTGGTTTAGCATGAGTAACCTGATAGACCAACCACTTATCTTCCTACACCTGACTTGTAAAAATGGAAGGTACATAGAAGAATGGTGTAACTTCTAAAAATACCATATTAGTAGACACTAGGTATTTGCCAAGTTCAACAGAGTAACACTGATTACCTTTTTGAAGTCAAGAATAGCCCAAGAAAACACATTTTAACACCTTTGGATCCAATTTGGTAATAGATAGTCAAACATCTCGAACATAACATGTGCTTCCAAACACCTTAGGTTCCACTGAAAATAATGATTTGTTTGAAAAAAGAACACTAAAAGGCATATTACCTACCAGTACAACTGACGACATATGGTTTATCATAAAACAAATTGTAGAGACTGCATTAGCCCAAAATTATTTTGGGACTTTCATTTGGAACAAAAGTGTCTGAGCTGTCTCAAGTAGATGCCTATTCTTCCTCTCAATAACTCCATTCTGAGAAGGTGTATCAACACATGAAGACTAATGAAGAATACCATGGTTTCTCATGTAAGATCAAAATAATTCTAACATATATTCTTTAGCGTTATCACTCCTTAGAACTCACACTGAAACATTAAATTGAGTTTTGTCTTCAACACAGAAGGCAGTAAAGTGAGTAAACACTTTAGATCTACTCTTCATAAAGTAAATCCAAGTCATTCGAGAAAAATCATCCACAAAAGTGACAAAATATTTATGCCTAGCTTTAGAAACAACTAGACATGGTCCCCAAACATCTGAATGTACTAACTCAAAAGCAGACTCAACTCGCTTATTAATCCTTGGACTTATTGGACTGCGATGATGCTTTGCAAATTGACAAGATTCACATTCCAATGAAGAAATATCATGGAACTGAGGGCAAAACTTCTTTAACATAGGTAGAGAAGAATGTCGACACTAGGACATGCAACAAACTGAGGCTCCCATTCATCAAGGATATAGAGATCATCAATTAGATGTTCTTTACCAATAACTTGGTTTGTCTTAAGATCATGAAATAGACAATGATCGGCAAAGAACGAAATATAACAATTTAGATCTCTAGTCACTTTGCTTATAGAAATCAGATTAAACGCTAACTTTGGTAGACTTAGTACAGATGACAAGGCAATAGAGGAGGTTGGTTTAATAGTCCCATATCCAACATTGTTACAAGTTGATCCATCAGCTACAGTAACTAGATATGGTACTTTGTGTGGACGAAAGCTAGAAAAAAAATTAGGATTGTCTGTCATGTGATTTGTGGCACCTGAATTAATGACCCATTTATTTGAAGAGGTGATCAGACATGTTTTAGTTGACTCGGTAAAAACATTAACTGAAGTAGATTTGTTTAAAGATTTCTGATATTGAGAGAATTCAAACAAATCTTCTACGGAAACTGAAATCATGTTATCAGATAATGAATTAGAAGTAGTCATTTCATCAACTCACAATATTAAAATAAATTGATAGACAATTATCCGAAGCTACAATTATCCAACCAAGTCTGTGTTGGACAGAAACAGAACTCCAATCCAGTGAATCACATGAAAAAAATCATAGAATCAAGCGAATCTGAACCCAATCAAACAAACTCAAAGAACTAACAGAGACTCAACAAGTCTCAAATTATTACTAAGAAAGAAGACCCAAATAAGTCACAAGTTGATCTGAACAGGGAGTCCCACTCAAAGACAGTTTCTAACATAATCAGTCTCTTAAATATTTCTGCAGAAACATAGAAACAAAACAACAACCTATAAGAAACTCAAACCTGACCAACAAAGTAGCTGCAAAATCTATTCTAAGATTGTCAAACGTACTTATGTGATCTGAAACCATCGTAAAGTAACCGAAAATATCGAGCAACCACCTCCAACAGTCAGGCAAATACCGAAAAATTTATCAATTTTCCAGTGGAGTTATTGATCCAATACTGGCAAATCAGAAGGCTAGGCTCTGATACCATGTAAAATATAGAGCCAATGGATCAGTTTTCTTGTGGTATTATTCCAAGAATAAGAGCTATTTGTACGTGTACAAGTAAACTTATCTAAGGAAATAAAATCAGAAAAGATCCATAAAAATCTCTAAGATTCCTAAATATCTCTACCTATTATTATGCTATAAATACTAGATATAACTGTACATTTTGTAACAGTATGTATAGAATCCCGCATTTTAAACTTAAGTTTTAGAGCTTTCTCCAATGATCGCCGATAAAGTTTCTTATTCAAGTCTAGGATAAGGAGGAAAAAGAACAGGGGAATAAAAGGAGGCTACAATAGAATTTGCAATATAATCCAAAATATAGTTATATTTGGTAATACTTGAAAAGTGTAGCCATATATTGCAAATACCATAGCTATATTTGCTTATTTAGATCATTTTTCCTTGTTTTATAGCCACCTTAAGAGGTACAAGTTTTGATCACAACAACAATCACGCCTCAATCCCAAATAAGTTGAGGTAGACTATATGATCCCTAAATAAAATCTAAGCAAGCCGGTTCTTCAGTAGCGACTAAGAAACTGCTGTCATATTGGTAAATCTCCAGAAATAACCATGCCTAATATGTAGTGGAATCTAGCATACAGATGCAAAACTCATGAATCCACTGCAGTTTGCATCACCATCCAAATAAAAGAAGATAGACATCAAAAGGAAGCACATGTTATTGGCGTTGCTCTAATATGTTGATAAAAGTTATTCTTAGAAACCTCACCAATCTTATTCAGAGCACAACTTCAACTTCTCTCCTATGGCCATATCTATCAATGATATGGCAAAGTTAAGTCTTGGGAAAAGGTTATCATTTCAAGGAAATGTCCCATAAGTATTCTTGTCCAGCAAAAATAATATGAAGATAACTTATGCACCGCTTTTACAATCGTCAGACAAGCAAATTCGCATGAGTTTTCAACTTGACATTTAATATATCTGGCTGATTAATAGGTGAAAATCAGTTCATGGCAGAGTCCCAGGAATAAAAGTAGAGAAGTGGAGAAGCCTCAATAATACCACAACTAAACATGGACTTTCAACCTCCTTACAGACTGCACTTGAGAGGAGACAGGAAAAAACAAGTTGTAAATCACTAGTTCCTAGAAAGACACAGAAACACACCACTTTTCCCCTTACGATCAGCTTCCCATTAGTGAAGCATGATATTTCGCAGATCTTAGTGGCCACTCGTTATTTTGCCAGTAAACAAACTTGCTCCGTCATAAACAAGCTACAACAATGGCTTTTAGACAACAAATGCTGGTGCAGGTGATTTTCCATCTCCTTTTTGAGCATCTTCACCTGCATGTTTGTGATGAAAAGCAATGAGAAGCAATGCAACTAGCACCTTCCCTTTCATAGCACTAATACATCATGTGTGAGTGTGCGTGTGCATGTGCGTGTGTGTGTGCGTGTGCGTTTGCGTGTGCGTGTGCGTGTGTGTGTGTGTGTGCGTGTGCGTGTGCGTGTGCGTGCGCGTGCGTATAGCATTCAATTGTTATGAAATACAACAAGCTCTTCGATTAATAAGTTATTTCCACAGACATTCAGATATTCAAGGATCTTATGAATAAGTTTCTCATTCACCATAAAAGTTCATGAAAATTGACCCACCACTTTTTTTCCATACTAAGAAATCTGAGGGCCAATAGACCTAACCACACATCACAAGATGTGATCTTACCACTAGACCAAAGCCCTAGGGGCTATTGACCCACTGCTTCTTATTCGTAATAATATATAGAAATCCTGTCTAATTCACTAATTCGTGGGAAGATTCTGATTCTGCTCTTCCCTATTCTTAGACGGAAAATAATGAAGGCCACAGTGAACACGATATTGATTCATTACCAAGTTCATAATAAGAACTCATCTATATATGTATATATATAAAAAAGTAACAAAAGGATTTTAACAATGAGCGACAACATAAAGTTAATTCTGGGAACTTACAAAAGGAAGTATCAGATGAAGTCCTATTCAAAGTTGCATGGTTTTTAAAGTTAATCACAAAATGCCAACTGCCCAGCTGTCGTCATTTGACATCAAGTGCAAAAGGAGCTCAAGAAGGAAAAGAAATGACTTAAGGTAGATCTGAGACAAAACAAGGTCAAGAGCCTGCTCACCACCTTCTTGAAAGGGCCACTAGCATTTCATACCCTAATGGTCAAACTTTTATTCTGCTTCTTGAAAAACAGAGTTAAACCTTTCAAGTGCTAGCATCACTAGCATCGATGTCTCAGTCCACTAATTCTACCTCAAGAGCCATCTTTGAATTGACTTTCTGGTGTGTTTTCACCCGTTTTTTCATTCTCTTTTTCTACCCAAAATATCCTATGTGAATAATAACATGAAACTTCTGCTATTGACAGAAAATTTCATGTATTACTTCCTGTAAATACAAGTTTAGGACTTCAGTCCAAGTTTATACTTGGTCTCTGACATAATAATTTGATAGTCGGAAGCTAAAACACTCCAGGATCAATATTAGGGAGATATTCACAACATTTTCTTCTATCTCAGAGAAGTACTGCGCAGATAATACCTAACTTTTGCCTGTCGTACTAGCGAGATCATTAGTTCTTCTTAGCCTGGGAAGGAATACCCCAACAAAAACATATTATCCAGAATTTCCCAATAAATCAGTCATTGTTGGACAAAGAGCAAAAGAGAGCTTTACATCCTCTTAATCATTTCGATTTTCAACAGAGGCCACTAATGGGGGTCTTTCTGCTAGGATTTCCTTGTAAGAGAACCTTGCATCAATTACATATTTACTCATAGATTTTTATCTTGGCTTGCTCAAAGTCACTGATTTCAACTACTTTCTTGCTGCAAAATTCAACGTACAATAGTATAGTCCTTTATTTATCATATAAAAGGATTAGCACATGATCTCCTAAAAGACATAAAAGAGAAAAAATAGAACTAACTAAAGTTTCACAATGTCAAACTCTTAAAGAGAGGATATTTTACAAGTGGCTACAATAATTTTGCTAGCACCAAAGTCACACGATTTAAATCTAATAAGATCTACACCGAGTCCGAGAAAACAAAAAAGAACAGAAGGTTGTTTTTTATACCAAGAAATCCCCAAGGGTCAATGGATCACATTTGGAACTTAGTGGACAATGGCTCACCTATCTACCCTTGCCCACAGTTCGAAACTGGCAGGATGTCATAAAGTGATAGGCCGGTCTTACATTGATAAATCTACACCTTTAGCTAAGGTTTTAAGTAATAAATATTTGAGTATAGGCAAGCTTAAGGAGGAACTCTTTAAAGATACACAATTAATACCAGGCAATGGTCTAGACACTGCATTCTGAAAAAGTAGTTGGTTAAACAACACAATCCTCAAGGATGAATTCACCAACATATTTCAAATCTCTAGTGACCCAAACTTCACATCTCTTAGAATATAGAAGGCAACACGTGCAACCATCTTTTCAAAATGAATCTCCATGCTGGAAGGATAAAGATTGAATTTGCAGGCAACAAATAAGTTAAGATGGGGCAGTGCTAATGATGGCAGGTATTCAGTAAAAGCAGATTATGCAAACTTGTGCTACAAATGATTTGATTGACTACTGGCCATGGAAGTCTAAGCTACCCCAAAAAATTAAATGTTTCTGCTGGACACTCCTTTATGAAGCATGTCTCACCTAAGACAATCTCGAGAAAAGGAACAACCAAATAGTCAACGGATGCTGCATGTGTCAACAGGAGATAGAAACCAACAGTCGCTTATTCCTCCATTGCAAAATTACTAGTGACGTATGATGCTTGTTCTACTCTATTTTAGGTCTTATCTGTGCAATGCCATAGATCATTTAAGAGGCCTGTGAAGGCTGGAGTAGTTGTTGATAAGGCCATCAAGGAAATTTGGAAATGATACCTGCAAGTACTTTTTGGTGTATATGTACAAAAGAGGAACAGAAAGATGTTTTGATGGCTCATCAACTCCAAATTATTCCATCAAGGCTAAATGTTTGATGTTTCTATTTGTGGAAAAATACTTCTCTAGTAGATTACCCTGAAACCTTTTTGAACTTTGTTAGCTCCCTAACACTAGGCACTAGCATAGTTTTTATGTAATGCAGCTAGGAATGGTAATTGGGCGGGTCAAGACCCAGCCCCAAAAATTTTACTTGGGTCAAAAACTCAAAATGGGTCAGCTAATGGGTCATAACCCAACCTGCCAAATCTTTACTAAGTTTAATTGTTTTATTTGTTCTTTCAAAAAAAATTTAGTACCTAATAAAATTATGTTTTACTTTATTATAGCTATATATAACATATTAAATTAAAAGAAATGTCCTTTTAAGATATTTTGACAAGATTTGGCATTGGCCAATCTGGGCTACATATCAACCCAATTTTTGATGGGTTGAAACGGGTTGGGCTGACATGGGTTGAGCTAAAACTTAAACTGGTTGGGCAGATTGGGTTTGATTTTACCACCCCTAAATGCAACTAATAAAGTTTTTTGCTTTCTACCTTCTGTAATTTCTTGTATTTTTTGATGCCAGTAATGAAATCTTTTATTACTTCATCAAAATTATTTGAGGCATTCCAAGCATTTTTTTTTCATGTAGTACTTTATTACATTTTGCAAATAAGGTATAAATTTAATAACCCCTTGCAGGAGTAAAATATTGGGAGATATTCACAACTTATTTTCTCCTAAAAGTCTACCATTCACTTGGACCGAAAATCTGATCGTTGATAGGGAGAGCTTATTTGACATCCTGTCTTCAACATTATAAAATCCAAGAACTCCCAATTCACATAATCATATGCATTGTCAAGGTCTAATTTGCACAAGATCTCCAACTTCCCCTACCTCCTTCTGGAGTCAAAACTCCATTTAAGTGCATGTGTTAACATGTTAGGATATTCCTACTAGACATCTTTTGAGGAATTTTATCCCAAGGATGGTACAATTTCTCATTTATGACATATTTTCATTTATGACACTTGTGTTTCTGTTGGGAGGGTTATTCTTTCAAAACACTAGCTTTGTAGACCATTGAGCCAATTTTCTAGCAGGGCATTTGGACTCTTTTCAATGAATCTCCATAGTTTATCGGCAATGTCTACCTTTCTGGTGTTTAATGTTTAATGAGGACTCTATTTGAGGAGTCTAGCCCATGATGAATCTTGTTTCATCTTTTTCTTCATAATGGTGGTGTTCAGGCCACTACTCAACAATTTTACTACCACATGATACATGCTGCCTCCCACCACCACAAGTACCAAATAACTCTGCCAACCAAGTTGTTTTTTGTCATTGCTGAAACTTGAATCCTGCTCCCAAGGTTTCCACCCACTTCATTAATACTAGGCTACATTCTTGGGTGCTATGATTCTTCTTCTTGTTTGTTCTTGTTGAGTCAGAATTCTCAAATATCTTGTGTCTGTTGAAATATCAAGAAGGCAAGAGACTGTCCAGATTTTACTTATCGTCCACCTATTGCTACTGTTTCCATGATTGTCAGTAGCTACAGAAATTTGGCGAACAATGACATGGTTTTTCTATTGATGAAGCTAGGTGTTAGGATCGGAACTCGGGAAAAGTCGAATTTAGCCAAATAATATTATGATGACAATAACAAATACAATAGTGAG
>JBCEWC010006895.1:0-22261 GCA_038996855.1 Solanum aculeatissimum | reverse complement strand
CCATCTCTCGTGAAAGGGCAGGAGTTAGGCCTCCCCATCTAATCCTCGGTTGGGCATTAATAACCTTCCTCTTCTTTTCTCTTTTAATCTCTAAATTCATCACTAGAAGTCTATGTTGAGTGGAAATATTTTCACTCGGAATAACGTTGCAATTCTTACAAAGGCTTCTATCGCCCTTCCGGAGAAGTAATCAATCTGATTCTTAACTACCGTACTACGAAAGGTAATCAAGTGATTTTCTGCGGTATATAAAGTTAACTTTGGGTAAAGGACTTCTCTTTGTGGATCGAGGCCATGTACATATCATTGGATATACAGATGTTGATTGGGCATGATCACCTTTTGATAGATGTTTTACATTCACATATTGTGTTTTATTAGGAGGTAATTTGGTGTCCTGGAAGAGTAAGAAACAAAGTGTGGTTGCTCGATCTAGTGGCGAAGCAGAATATCGAGCAATGGTTATAGCAACTTGTGAGCTAGTTTGGATCAAACAATTGGTAAGAGTAAAAATAGGCAAAATCTGTCAGATAGAACTTGTGTATGATAATTAAGCGGTACTTCACATCGCATCAAATCTGGTATTTCATATGAGAGGACTAAGCAAGTTGAGATTGACTATCACTTTGGTAGAGAAAAGATACTTTTAGGAGATGATGTTCCAAAATTCATGAAGTTGAGTGATCAATTGGCAGATTTCTTCACCAAGTCCCTCATTGGTCCTTGTATCAATTACATATGTAACAAGCTCGGTACATATGACTTGTACCCGCTTGATGGGGAGTGCTAGAATCGGAATGGGAACAAGAATAATATATAGAATCCTACTTGAAAAAGGATTGCAGTATAGTGTTTGTAAATAGGGTCTCAGTGTAATAATGTAGATACACAATTCAATAATATTTTTCTTCAATGTTTTTCATACATACTTATAAGCCTCATATATTTATGAGGTGATCTACAAGAATGGCCTAGTAAATGGCTGGTCTTGAACTTTTGACCCCTCTCATCCCATAGGCAAAACTTCAAGTTCTAACAGGTGTTGACTTTTGATCTTGATGATTTGCCCATGAGGCAAGTGGGGTCAAAAGTTCAAGACCGCCCGTGTCCATGATCTTTGGGTGTAATTTCCTGATTTGTTTTGGCATTCTTTATTTCACCAGACATAATTCTTCAAAATCTGCATACGAAAGTAAAGAAAACCTTTTCTTTCTTGACTTCAAAATTTCCAATTTATGTGTATATGCCTCACCAGAATACACTTTTTAATTGATCCATCCTCTCCTTTCAATGAGATGGGCTTGAGCTTTTCTGTGTGTTGTATTTCATGAATCTCATTCTTCTATATGTTTTGCAGACTGAATTGATATCTGGAGACCAAAATGGCAATATTCGTGTGTGGGATTTGAGAGCAAATTCATGTAGCTGTGAATTGGTATGTAGTTTAGTTTTCATTAGTTCGTATATCTTGTGGTCTTTTGGATTATGGTCACTAGGAACTGAAATGATGGTTGGAGCAGTCATTCATGAGTGAATTTCAGGGTAATTCTGAGAGCTACACCATTGACTAAATGAAAGAAATGAATTCTTTTTAGTGGTTCAATCATTTCAATTAGATGGTGAGCTTGTTAAACATAAACTGATCATGGCTCATAATATCTGTTGGTGTTGATTATCAATCTCTTTCGAAAGGAAATACTTTTCCTTTTATAATGTAATACGTAGGGCACAATAAAGGATATTTAGTGGTCACTATCTCTTGGCCTGTGGATGTTTAATGTGAAGTATACAAGTTGGTATTTATCAGTATATTTAAAAACTTAGGTACCGGAGGTGGATACAGCTGTTCGGTCTTTGACTGTAATGTGGGATGGAAGCTTAATTGTTGCTGCAAACAATCGTGGAACATGTTATGTTTGGCGTTTACTACGTGGCACCGAGGTAACCAGTGGTCCAATTCTAAAATTTTTATTGTGCATGTGAATTTATATGAAAAAAAAAAACTGCACGTGATCTTTTCCCTGAGCTAAGCTTATTTTAGGTTTTTTTCTAGTTTCGGTTCTGTTAAATATAGTAAATCTAAATCCTTTTACTGAGCTGTCTAGTCAATTTTTCCTGCAACTATCTTTCCTCCTTTGAACTGGATTGTTCAGTCTGATTGAACTCAAACCAGATTTCATCCCATCTCACATGCCAACATCCTCATGAATTTGGATTGTTTCTGCAAGCATTTTGCTACAGCTGTGACTGAATATTACTAAAACTGACTTCACATAAAAAATGCAGACAATGACAAACTTCGAGCCTCTGCATAAGTTACAGGCTCATGATGGTTATATCCTCAAATGTCTTCTTTCGCCTGAATTATGTGAACCTCACAGGTGAGAGTTTTTCATGATTCCTTGTGTTTTGCTTCTAAGTTTCAGTCTCTTATCTGTTAGTTAGTTACTTGTTCCAGTAAATACTATTTTGCTACCTAATGTGCTTGGGACACTTTCCATTGTAATATGGTTTAGAAATTCTTAGTTCCTTTCAAAACTGTAATTTATAGGTATCTGGCGACTGCATCTTCTGATCATACTGTCAAGATTTGGAATGTGGATGGCTTTACCTTGGAGAAAACTCTGATAGGTATCAAATTTCAAAATAATTGCCAGTTATCATTTTACTTATCTTTCCCCCTTTCCTGACAGCTTCTTTCAAAAACTTCATCACATGTAATATTCATTAAATTTTGGTGTATTTTCCAGGACACGAACGCTGGGTTTGGGACTGTGTATTCTCTGTAGATGGTGCTTTTCTCATCACAGGTACATACAGAAATTGTTGTGAACTGTTAGAATATTTCTGATATTTTCTCCTAGCTATAATTCACGAGCAAGCATTTTTTATAGTAGTTTAGGTTTTTCCCCATGGATAGAAAATAGGTGTTGAAGAGAGCTTAACTGTTCATTAACATTCCCCAACTGAAGGAACATAAATGAGGTTTTCATTAGAAGGAGTAAAATGCACTATGGAGCTGGTCAGGGTTTTTTTTGCTTCTGTGTGTCAGGTGAA
The DNA here is from genome assembly GCA_038996855.1 of Solanum aculeatissimum. Lineage (NCBI taxonomy): Eukaryota > Viridiplantae > Streptophyta > Magnoliopsida > Solanales > Solanaceae > Solanum > Solanum aculeatissimum. Next base: position 19,204 of record JBCEWC010006895.1, on the reverse strand, counting down.
TGGCATGGTGGACTAGGGGCTGATTCAAAGTTTGAAGCTTGAAAACAATAAACGTTGTATCGGATGGCAGAGTGACTCTAATATAGTATTTATTTGGGAAAAGATCATAATTGTCTGGGAATAGATTTGGGTTGGATTTTATATCTGACATCTGAAGTTGGACGATTAGATGATTTAGAACCTTAAGATCTGTTGTTTATGCCCAAAGACCGCTTCAGACTAGACACAGATGTTTCTGTGCTTTTCAATGTTGCCAAGAGAATTTCTAAGTCAAAAGCCTTCTTAGGTGATTTACGCCTCATTTTTTATTATTATGACTAAGACGTGTGAATTCAAATACACATCTCAATATCAAGATGTACATTAAGTCTTAGATGTTTGAATTTGAATACACATCTCAATATTTAGACGTATTAAAATCTGAATACTAATTAAGACTATTTGTTTTTCCCACAACTAAATACATAAGACTTATCTTTATTTAAAAATTAATAAATATAAAATTCAATAAAATACCAAACTAATCTAATATTATATCAACAAAATATTCTTAGAACATTATATGGCGGTTAACTCGCGGTGGGGGTTGTGGGTGTCAACTGGGGATGAAGTTGGCTAATGATGGAGTTGTGGGTAGTAGCTAATGGTGATGGAGGTTGACAATAGTAATAGTAGTTGATAGTGGCAATAGATTTTAGTGATTGACACTGATGGTGGTTGGGGCGCTGAGTGGTGGTAGTTGGTAATGGTAGGTGGCAATAATAGTTTATAATGGTAGGCAATGACGGTAGCTGTGAATGGATGAAACTGGTGAATTGCCTTTTTAATAGAAATCCTTAAATAAACATCTCAGTGATATTAAGACACTGTTATACATGTTAATCATTCAGATCTATTTAGACCCATTAAGTGGTTGTGGAGAAAAAGAAGGGCAGCCTTTTACATAAGAACTAGCCACTCCATGAGTATACCATGTAGTTACAAAGGTTGTACCTGTGAACCAATCTCCTACAGTGGAATAGGCACAAGGAGCACTTATTGCATAAGCTTTGAATTAAGATTCAGACCTAAAAACAAACAAACTTAATGAATTGAATGATTAAAGATTCTGACCTTCATCAAGTACAAGCAAATGAGGCTTTAGGCTTTTGCTGTCCATTTCAGCATGAAGTTTTAGTAGTTGGTCTCTGAAGTATTTGGCTTTTCAATTTTGCTCTTAACATGAAGCAAAACACTTCCCTTGCAGCATCTTCTGATACAACAGCAAGATTATGGTCCACATCCACAGGCAAAGATATCAAAGTATACCAAGGGCATCATAAAGCAACAGTATGCTGTGCTCTACATGACGGGCCTGAACCTTCTAGCTAAACTTGGATCATGCATTGTTCAATTTACATCCAGACAAATTGTTTGATGAACATAGCTGACCCCTGAAGGCACTAGTTTAGTGGTAAAACCCCGTAGTGTGTGATGTGTTGGTCTTATCCGGCGCATGCGTTCAAGCCCTGCCGCGTGCAAAAGCTTGGCATTGAAGTAGAGAAGGGTAGATGAACAGACTGAAATCATTCCAGCTGGCCCTCAAGGATTCCCTGGCTATCAAAAATATTTTAAATGTAATTTGGACGATTAATGTGGTGCTGTACAGGATGTTCAGTTTATCCTGTTCTCTAGGCATGTGTACAGAAGTGGCATTCTACCATTAGTTTACTTCCATGGTTTCATGGCATCCTTTTGAATTGTATGGTTATACATCTCCTGATCTATTTGGTAAGAACTGCTAGCATTGAACAGAATCATGTTGCAGCACTGAGTTTTTGGTATGGCTTTTAGCATAAATAATCCATGTTAGTTAATCTCAAAGTTTTAAGTTTGTTCTTTGTTCGGTTTAACCATCAAATATCTAGTTTGTTCTTTGTTTGGTTTAACCATCAAATATCTAAAAGCTAGATGAACTAATTCAAATTTGTGCCTAGTAGACCCACTAAGGAGGTAAAGCCTCCCGTTTTGGACGGTCTCCATTTTTAGGCTCAAAGCATAAACTATAATTAAAGGGTTTTAAGGGATGTCGGTCACTCTACTACACCTTTCGGTTGTTAAGGTCTACAAAATACAAAATCATGGTGCATTTGATTTTTTAGCAGCAAAACCCCAATTTTTTCAATCGTCCTTATTTTCACGTAGTTTCAAATATTTCCCTTGTTCACAAGCCTTACAAAAAGATACAAAATATGGTACGAATTGGCACATAACTGTTCCTTTGACACCCGCATCTCATCCTCACCACAGTGATGATAGGGTGTACATGGATCGAGTTGGTTTGGATTTATTTTTACATATTAAATCAAATTATTTATGTAGAATTTTTAAAATTATAAGTCAAATCAAACTAATAAAAATTAATTTTTTTAACCTTGCGGTTTTCCTGTAAAGTCGTCATATAAATATATAATTAACTTATACTTAAAAACATTTTTTTGTTCTATCAAGATACAATTATCTAAGGTGTTTTTTAAGAATACAAGATTAAAAAAAAAGAGTGACTTCACTAAAATATTCAACAAAAAGTAATAATGATATCATATAAAACAAATATTGTAAATTAATAAATCATACTAAAAATGATCATAATTTAAAATTACTAAACTGGTGTTTGGATTAGTTTTTTTAAGTGGATAAGCTAAAAGTTAAAAGTTATAATTTAGAAACATTCAACTTTTGACTTTTTTTTCGCCTAAGCACTTTTTTGTATTTTTCAAACACTTTTAAAAATTCAAACAAAAAAAGAACTTAAAAGTAAAAAACTACTTAAAATAAGTCAATCCAAACACCCTAAGTCATGTTAAAATAAGTCTAATAAGTATTAATTACATGGCTAAACATTAAAAAAATAATAAAAATAAAATTAGGTTATGTATTTTAGTTGTCTAAATCAATGTAAAACTAAAGAACATGTATCAAACATTATTATCATTCTTAGTGTTGAATTTTGTAGGAGAATTTTCAGAAAAACCTTACATTATGCCTTAACTGATAGTCTTTAGCTATAGTTTCAATATTTACAATCTACAACTACATTTTTGGTTTGCTATTTGTTGTACTCATTGTATTTTTCGGTGATTTTCATATAAAAATACAAAATATCTTAACTAAATTGAGTAAAAGAAATAAGAGATCTTTTCTGATATGGTAACAAAATAAATCACTCTCTAAAAAAAACTTTTATTTTAAATTGGATTTTTTCAATTATGGTAATAGAATAAATCACTTCCTAAAATTACTTCTGTTTTAAATTGGACCCTCAAATGTGTGTGTGATGCATCATTATTCTATATAATTTAAAATCAAATATAAAATCTGTCAAACTTTTAATATTCATTATGTGTCATGATTGTATTCATTATGAATCATTGATATTCAAATGCTACCAATTTTTATATTCATTTGTATTCAAACGTGTTGTATTCGTATATGATCATAAATATTGACAAATTTTCTTATATTCAATACTACTGCATGTGTATTTAAATTTCTTATTTTATTCACTTATGATTATTTTTATGCAAAAAATTGCTAAATTTTATTATATTTAATTGTTTTCATTTGAGTCAAGCAGTTGTATTTATTTTTGTTCATAAAAAAATTCATTTTTTGAATAATTAATACATTAAAATCTCATGTCGTGTTCATTTACATGTGATTTAATTATTTTCATTTGAGTCAATCATTTTATTGTATTTATTTTTATTCATAAAATTCACTAAGCTTATTTGTATACATAAATATAAAATGGATATAAATATTATCTAACAGTTGGGTTCAAATAAAAGCTAATATAAAGATTCTAACCGTTGAAAGCTATATTGTAAGACCCCACATGTGGGAAGATGTAAAAGTGCCAAATGAATGAAATCTGAAATTTTTTCTAAGTGTAAGTGGAATCACGAAGGGGACTACGAGCTGTAGGTGGTTCCACGAGCCGTAACTTGTGCTCGTGGAATGATTATCAGACTTGGTGAAAATATTGGTTTCTGAAGTTGGGAGTACGATATAACAAACGGCTCGTACATTGGTTGATGGATCGTAAGTCATGGTTTGAGATTCAGAAAGAGTTTCTTAGGTCCAAAATGTTACCTAACGAGACCCCTTTTCCACGACTTATGGACTAGACCACGACCCGTAATTGGGGTCTCGTGGTCCTGTCCGACAATTTTTAAGAAGGAGCAGTTTTGTCATTTTCTAATTTTCTAAGCCTATGCTACGCTATTTAAGCCCTTAACTAAGCCATTTTCAGCCTTAAAACAAACCTAAACTACTTCAACTCATTCTAAAAAAACCTTAGTCTAACTCCAAATCACTCCCAAGTTCTTTAAGACCTTCAAGAGGAGAGTCCAAACTAGGGTGAAAATTTTATGAACTCTTTTATATGATGATATTATGAAGTATTTTATGATGTTTTATCCTTGTATACTATTATGCAATGCAATGCCTTGTGAAATCTATGATTTAAATGAGGGTTTGATGATACCCTAACCAAGTTTTCTCATGCCTTTGGTGGGTTATTTTGAATAATGCTTAAGTGATTCTATTTTTCTCCTCTCATGCCATTTATTCTTGAATTGGATGGTTTTAAAATTATGTACATGTTCCCACCATGATTTGATTAAAGATACATGCCAAGTTTCTTATGTAATGAATGCCTTATGGTAAGATATGTATGTCACACATGTCGAGACTAATAATTAGGGCTCATGAGCATGATATGAATGTTAAGAATAATGTAAAGCCCTATCCTTGATGTTATAAGTTATGCCTTAATGAGCTACTCTGAGAAGTAAATTATAATGTTTTGAATCTATGATTAATATAACTATGATTATGATTCAAGTATTCTGTGTGATTATGACCTAGCACCGAGAGGACCTTGGTAGCCTCCCAGTGTCCCTAAACTATGTGCTACCATAGGTTCATGCTATTGATTCCCTATATGAGCTTGTACCTATCTAAAAGGCAATGTCGTATGATTGATGAAACCTACCAAAAAGGCTATGTCGTAAGGTAAGCAGTATATAGAGGTACTTTTTGAAAAGACCATGTCGTAAGGTGAGTGTTTGGTTTACCTTGGCAAAGTAGACCACTCCTTTTGTGGTGTGGAGTGAACATCACAATTCCAAGTAGTGACTCGCGTGGTCTTATTTGCTAGTTATGGTCCTCTCCCACCTATGTATGATATATCTCGTGACTTGATGATTCAACATGCATGTTTGACTAAGCATCTATCATTCATGGCGTATTAAGCTTTTATTCGTTGTTTATGATTATGCATATTATTTCATAATAGATTATGTTTGTTGTTACATTTGCACCCCGCATACTTAGTATATTTCAAGTACTAACACATACTTTTTTTCTACATGATCTAACCATGTAGGGACCAGAGCTCCTATTCATCCTCGTCCTCCATGTGGCTAGACAGTTTGGTTGAAGATTGCTTTTGGTGAGTCCTCCATTTCAAGGACAATATCCATCCACTTTCATAATTTATTAAGACTTGTATATTTATGGATATTTATCTTTGAGGGTGAGCCTGGGATATATCTTGGCCCCCATTCCACTCATGTTAGAGGTATTGTTGGATATAGATATGTATACTATGAGCTCGCCTCTTTTTATGTTTATGTATTATGAAAGACTTCCTTAGTCCTTATTCCCTTCTTATGCTTGTTGTATGTTGTTGATCAGATGGAAGTCCTACGTCCCTAATACCCCCATAGCGTGAGTCATACTTACCTGGACCTTAGACTTTATTTGCTATGTGCTCATGCTAATCCTCTTACCTATAACATCCCCATAGCTTGAGTCCAAAGTTTCATTTTCCCTAGATTTATGTATTTGTTATTTCAATTATGCTTTCGTAACCAAGGATGTGCCACATATGCTCAAGAGACTTGTTTGGGGTCCCTTCGGGTTCCCCATTCGCCGTGTTACGCCTAGGCCCTAGGCTTGAGTTGTGACATATATAAAATACAAGATACATAATTGGTACTTACCTTTTAATAAAAATACGTAAGATACAAAATACAAATTTTGATGCAAAAAATATTTTCTAACTGTTTAAGAGATCGATAAATGTTTGTTGTGATTCAAGCTATGCCCTAGGTGTGACACGTTGATTAGGATTCCTGAAAAACTCCAATCAACCCTCTTAGTATATCATGAATACATAAGGTAAAATGAATAAGGCTGCAATAATGTGGAAGAACGATAAGGAACTAAGAAGCATAGTATAACAAGGAAAGAAGTAAGACGACATAGACTCCATACAATCCAATATGCCTCTAATGAATATCATAGGTGAGGTCTCAGGACATGTTCCTAGCTCATCCTAAAGAGAAATAAAAATGATAGAGTCTTAAAGTATCACCATAGTCCAAGAATGACAAAGATATGATAGACTAGTCTTGCCCTCGAAGTATGAGGACTCACCAAAAATCTTCAAATAGTTATTGAACTAGCCACATGAATGAGGTGTGGGATGAGAGTCCTCTCCTATGTTATAAAATAGTTTATGCAAAGAAGTATGCATTAGTACATTTGAATGTACTAAGTATGTAGGTAATGCAATGAATAAAAAAATCATGTTATGCAATTGACAAAGTAAATAGGATGATAAGTGTCACAACTCAAGCTAGACACTGGGTGTAACATGACGAATGAGATCCCTAAAGAAATCCAAACTAGCCTTTTTAGCATATCATAAGCATTCAAGGTGACAAAAAATAGTGTATAAGAGAAAACTATAATGAAATCATAGAGAAAACGTAGAAGTCATAAGAAATAGAACCCAAGTAATGCATCATACCCAACAAGCCTCTAAATCATAGACTAAGTGGGGGCTTAGACATGTCCTAAGCTTACCCTCAATGAAAAATAAAAAACAGTCTCAACATAACATATAAGCTAGATGAAAGTAGGGTCTATCCCTGAATCATGGGGACTCACCCAATCTAGGTCAGCAAGCAATCTGGATCTAGTCACGAGGATGAGGAGGATAACCACCTGTACCTACATTGTGATATAATGTAGGCATAGAGTATGTGTTAGTATGTTTGAATGTACTAAATATATGGTCATGCAATACAATATAGATTCATAGTATAAAACCCGCATAGTAATGATACCTGCATAAAGGCACATATATATAGAACCAAAGTAGGGAAATGATCAACATACCAATATCCCATGAGCATAATGATGCATGATACCATAATACATAAAAATATGTGGAAATGTCGTTATAACCGACAAAAGACTATGCGAGCTATAACATGGATTCTTGGTGTTTTTCCTGCATCAAAAAAAGGGGAGCCCACTTGCCAATGTAAGACACTACATATCATATCATAAGCTATATGAATCCACTTGCAATCCATATTGGGAAAAATCATCATTCTTATGGTGACACATAGTTATGGGACAATGGGATCTACCAAGGTCGTCATGGTGCTAAGTCAACATCCCACTGAATACATAATACATACATATAGTCATGCTTGTCATAAATAATCATAAGTCATCATAGATGATCATAATTCCTACTTATATATCATCATTGTAAACTTGATCATAGTGTCATAGTTCAATTCATCATGCATAAGAGTAACTCATTTCATACTAGGGTCTTAGGTTGCCTTTCAAAATCTTGAATCTCCCCGTAGGGACCCCAAGTCAACCTCAAGGTCCTAATGTAATACCTCAAATCTTACTTGTACTAGTCCTATGCATATGAGACATGATATGGTTTGATCGAATGAGCATCAATTTTAAAAGTGCCTAACTTTTAGATTGAAGGGCTATATTTACGTCTAACACCTAAGATAAGAGAGTGTATATAAGTTTTAGGTTAAATTAGTGAGATTATGACCTTAAACGAAGTAAAAGAAGTTAGGTGCTTGTGGGACTTTAAGAAACTATCAGGTGAGTCACCTATATGCTTAGCTTAAATAAACTAGGTAGATGGTGAAGATTAATTCATATGTGAGTGAACTCACTTAAGGTCCAAAATTTAGTAAAAAGAAAAGGAAATCGAGACGAGGCCCAATCCCAAATCTATCCAAGTCTAATAAGGAATAAAGCCTAAGTTAAGGGTGTAATTTATCCAATGGTTTAACATTATAAAGGGACAAGTACATTCACAACCTACTTGAAGATTTGAGCCCAAATTAAGTGAAGGAAAAAGAGAAAAATGGGTAGCCAAGACCCATCAAATTGGAGCCCATTAAGGTCTAAGTGAAAGGGCCAAGCAAGTGCATCACACTGTAGCAACCTAAAAATTTTTGAATCTTGCATTACTGGTTGAGGGATGATTTGAGGTTGTCTTGGTTAGTTTATGAATTTCTCGAGTCTCTCTTGCATGACCGTCTTGGAAGAAATCGTGTTGGTTAAGTTTTGCTTGACGTCTTATGGAAGTACTAATTTTAAATGGCCATATCTCTTTGTATGGGTTGAATTGTGGGGGACACGACCTATCAAATTGAATCTTTTTGGGTTATCTTCCCAAAGCACTTAGTTTCACTCAATTCAGAGTTCGAATATGGAAGTTATGGCCTTCTCAGTGGGACTGCCTGTGTAAGGAAACCTTCTGGAAAAGGGAAGAAAGATTTTGGCTAAGGCTTTGACCTACGAGAGGGTTCACGGGACGTGTGGAGGATCAAGACCCGTGATCCCGGTCCGTGTGGAGTTCCAGTGGACAACCAAGACTCTGGACCGAGACTCTGAGCCAAGTAAGGCTCCAAGGACCAGCTCACGGTCCGTGTGAAGCCTCATGGCTCATGAGGTCGGTCCTTGTGGAGTTCCAGAGAGCTACCCAGGGATTTGTTGTTTCAAGTTTTGCTTCACGAAAAGGCTCACGGATCGTGAGTCACTACACGGTCCGTGTAGTGCACATCATCAGTGACTGTTTTCAGTTTTTCTTTCTTGTTTCATTAATGATTTAATTATAATTTTTAACTAATCCTAAGGTCGTTTTAGCATTTTAAACCCTTATAAACCCCTGATTTAACCCTATTCACTCCTATTCAATTTAAACCCCTTCAATCTCTTCTAATTCTCTCAATTGCTCTCCACATCCATTGAAGATTAGCTTGGAAATCAAGGGGAAAAATTCAATTCTTCTTCAAATTCTCTTTGTTCTACGTGATTAATTCAAGGTATATGAGATTGATTCATGGTTCTCCTTTCATCCATGAAGACCCAAAATCCTCATTTTCAATTTTGATGAATTTTAGCTTTCTTTGAAAATGGGTCTTTTAATTTATGAATGGTTTAATTCAATTGAGTTGTGGGCTGTACTTTAATATTGATTTTAAGATGATTGAAATTTAATTATCATGGTTTGCATTGGAATTATGAAGATTTGAATATGCATGGTCCCTTGAAAGCTTGTTTAGGCATGGGTAATGTAAATTGTGATTTAAATTGGGATTTTCTCATGGATTTCAATTGAATTTCATATTGTATTGTTGAATTTTTATTGACTCTCAATTGACCATGCATTCATCTCATCATTCATGACATATGCATACATAAAAGGTTTGATTTGATGAAACTCTTGATATGATTCGACTTGATTTTGGTAAGACATGGGAATTAACTAGAATGTGATCACATCTTGTCTGGATATGGCTTTTAAGCACTCTGGGTGTTTTACACCACTCTATTTTGTTAGAATGAGCTACTCCTATTGCATTAGTCTATAGAAATGATTCTCGGAAATTCTTGTTCGGACTTGAAAGGTTTTGAAATGTGATTTTTGGGCTTGTAGCCAACTTTGCATTATTCTTGGAATTGAAGTATTGAAATCTCCATTTTAAAGAAAGTATATGTATATGTAATCTCATGGGATGAGACTTAGCACCGAGGGATTGGAGTCAGGGTGGACTATCTCCAAGGGTCCACACTCCTTTTTGTTAAACCATGTGCCAACATGGGCTATCTCCCAAGATGGGATTGACTTGTATCCCCTTTCTAAGGGTTGACCTAAGACCTACCTGACAAGTAGTCCAATTCCAAGTAGTAGCTCGCTTGGTCTCTCTGGTTTCGGTTGAGGTCACACTCCCGCTATGATATGTAGGTTTGCACTCATGTATCATGACATTTCTTGGCATATTGTTATGATATTAATCCTTTGCTTATATATATTCTTCTATAAGTATATGCTCCCTTGTCATATAGTTCGTTAGTAGGATCATGTTCATGTGCATGACATACTCACATACTTAGTGCATTATATGTGCTAACCATACTCTTTGTCTACATGATCTAACCATGTAGGGACCGGAGGTGACATTCATCCACCGTTGGACGTCTAGTGAGATCTTGGACTTTCTCTATCTTATGCTTTTATTTTGTTTTACTTACCTTGTGACTTGAGGGTGAAACCGGGTTATGTCGAGGCCCCCGTCATACTCTTGTAGAGATATTGTTGGATAATTATCGAATTCTAATGTACTCCGTACTATGTGGTCATTTACAATGTTATGACTATCTCCGTTTGCTATGATCATTTATGCTTTGATTATGCTTTCTCTTATGCCGTTATGAATTGTTGGATGAGAATGTGCTTTTGTGGAAAGTCCCTAACCCTTCTTGTCCCATAGCTTAAGTCATACTTACCCACCCCTTAGAACGTAATTTCTATGTGCTATGTAAATCATGCTCATCCTATTTCCGACAACATCCGCATAAATCGAGTCCAAAGCCCCGGAATCCCCTAGACTTATGTGCTATTTGTTATGTTCACGCGCTTCTGAACTGATAAGATTGCTTGATCGAGGAATCTTAGGTACTCTTTCGCCATGTCACATCTAAGCCCTACTCCCGGGTCGTGACATTACCTAGCCTTCATATCCTCCTCAGCTTCCCAAGTAGCTTTCTATAAATTGGTTTCTCCATAACACCTTGCTAGATGCAATCTCCTTGGTTCTTAACTTGCGAAACTGGTGATCAAGGATTTGAATGGGAACCTCCTCATAGCTTAAGTTGTCCTTCAGTCCAATGCTTTCAACAAACACTACCAATTGAGGATCTCCCAAACACTTCTTAAGCATAGAAATGTGAAAGATTGGAAGGATAACCTCCAACTCTTGTGGTAGCTCTAATTCATAAGCTACATTACCCACTCTCCTCAAAATCTAATAAGGACCAATGTACCTCGGACTCAACTTTCCTTTCTTCTCAAAGCGCATCACACCCTTCATAGGTGACACTTTTAGGTTTACCTAATCATCAACCTCAAACTCTAAGTTTTTTCTCCTAACATCTGTGTAGGACTTTATCGACTTTGTGCAGTCTTCAATCTCTCTCATATGGTTTTCACCTTCTCCATAGATTGATGAACTAAGTTTGGCCCAATCAATTCGGCCTCACCCACCTCGAACCAACCAATCAACGATCTACATCTTATCCCATAGAGTGCCTCATAGGGGGCCATCTGAATACTCAAATGGAAACTGTTATTGTAGGTTAACTCAATCAAACGAAAATGGTCATCCTAGTTACCATTGAAGTCAATGACATAGGCTCTCAACATATCCTCCAAAGTTTGAATTGTGCACTCTGCCTGCCCATCATTCTATTAGTGGAAAGCAGTGCTAAGTTTCATTTTCAAACCCAAGCCTTTCGTGGAAGATCTCCAAAACTGAGCAGTGAACTGAGATCCTCTATCTAAGATAATTGAAAAGGGAACTTCATGCAATCTAACAATCTCCTTTATATACAGTCGGGCATAATCCTTTGCAGTATCAATATGTGAACCTCTTTAGCTAGCTCTTTCTTTTCCTCCTCGATAATGGAGGTATTCCACATTGATAACCTGCTAAGAGTATCAACAACTATGTTAGCTTTACCTGGATGGTAGAGAATTCTCATATCATAATCCTTGAGCTATTCAAGACATCTCATTCTACCTCAAATTAAGCTCTTTCTGGATAAAAACATATTGCTGGATTTTATGGTCTGTGAAGACATCAATATGTGCTTCATATAGGTAGTAGCACCATAGCTTAAGAGCATACTCCACTGCTGCCAATTCTAAGTCATGGGTTAGATAGTTCTTCTCACCATAGCTTAAGACCTTACCCTTCTGCATCAACACATATCCCAGTCCCACTCTCGAGGCATCACAATAAATAACAAATCCATTCGTTCCTTTAGGCAAGGTCAACACTGGAGTAGTGGTCAACCTCATTTTCAACTCTTGAAAACTCCTCTCATATTCATCGGACCATTGAAACTTGACCTTCTTCTAGATTAGCCTAGTCAACGGTGCGGATATGGAAGAAAACCCATCAATAAACCTGTAGTAGTAGCCTGCCAACTCCCGAAAAATTCTTATGTTAGTTAGAGAGGTTGGTATAGGTTAGTTATTAACCATCTCAATCTTTTGAGTGTTTATTCGTATACCATCGTCCGAAACTACATGACTGAGGAATACCACATATTTGAGCCAAAACTCACATTTGGAAAATTTCACATACAGCTTATTGTCCTTAAGTGTCTCCAAAGCAATTATAAGTTGATTAGCATGCTCCTCCTCATCTCGGGAATATACTAGAATATCATCGATAAACATGATCATGAGCATATCAAGGTACTACGTGAATACTCTGTTCATTATTCCATGAAGGCTGCAGGTGCATTTCTAAACCCAGAGGACATTATCAAGAACTCATAGAGACCATATCGGGTTTGTAAAGTCATTTTTGGGATGTCACATTCTTTCACTTTCAACTTATGATAGCCTGATCTCAGGTCTATCTTAGATAAAATAGTGGCACCCTGGAGTTTGTCAAACAAGTTGTCTATCCTTGGGAGGGGATACTTAATCTTGACTGTTACCTTGTTCCACTAGCGGAAGTCAATATACATTCTGAGAGACCCGTCTTTCTTTTTCACAAATAGGACAGTAGCACCCTAAGGAGAAACAATTGGCCTAGTACATCCTTTCTCGAGAAAATCTTTCAGTTCCTCTTTCAACTCTTTCAACTCAGTAGGAGTCATTCTATCAAGTGGAATATAAATAGGCTGAGTATCGAGAAGAACATCAATTTCAAAGTCAATCTCCCTATCAGGAGGGACTGCAGGTAGATCCTTAGGAAAACTTCAGGAAACTAACTCACAATTGGGACGGACTGAAGGGTAGGAGGCTCAACATCATCAGAAATAACTCGCACGAGCTGATATATATATTTTATAGAGATTAAATTCCTGGCCTTAAGGTAGGAAATAAACTTACCTTTAGGCACAACATAAAATCCTTTTCACTCTATAACAAGCTCATTTTGAAGCTGAAATTTGACAGTCCTAGTTCTATAGTCAATAGAGGCATAGCAGACGTGAAGCCAGTCTATATTATGAATTACATCAAAGTCAACCATCTCTAACTCAATCAAATCAACAAGAGTATCTCTATGGTAGATGGATACTACACAATCTCTATAGAATCTCTCAGCTAGAATACACTCACCAACAGGAGCAAAAACAGGGAAAGGCTCAAGTAAACACTTAAGAGAAATCTCAAATTTACTAGCCACATATGGCGTCACAAAGGACAAAATTGTACTTGTATCAAGCAAAGCATAAAAATCAAAGGTAAATACTCGAAGCATACCCGTCATAATATCTGGTGCAACCTCTTGGTCCTGTCGATTCCCCATCACATATAGACAGTTTGTTCCATCACTTGTCCCTAGTGCATCACCTCTCTGGTTACCTTTGGCTGGTGGTACTGTAGTAGAAGATTGTTCCTTGTTTCCCCAAAGTGGACATTCTCTCTAAAAATGACCTATTTAGCCACACCTGTAGCAACTATTTCCTCCCTCTTTGCACTCTCCCAAATGCATCCTGCCACACTTCCCATAAGGTGGCTTTTCTTTCGAGCCAAGGGTCATATTGGGCTACGAACCCTGTGCTCTAAATTTCAATTGACTTTGGGACTTTTGATCATACCTGTTATTTAGAGTAGGTGCACTTGTTGATGATTGTACATAACCTAGATGCCTCTTCTGAAAGTATGACTTATCTCCCTTATTCTTCTTAGTTTGGCTAGGCTCAGGCCATGCTGACTTAGCCTTCTTATTCAGATGTTCCTCTCTATCCCTCTTCTTGTTCTCTTCAAGTTATTGAGCATACACCATGAGTCTAGAGATTTCATGCCTAGGATCAACAGATTCGCCTTGCAGTCTTTCTTCATATGCTTGCCTAATCAAGATATAAAATTCCTCATCCTTGCCCTTATATCGTGAACCATCTCCAGAGCATACCTGGATAACTGGATGAACTTGAGGTTGTACTCCTTGATAGTCAACCCTCCTACTTCAGCTTCATGAACTCCTCAATCTTCACCTCCCTAAACTCCTAGGGAAAGAAGTGGTCAAGGAAGACACCCTCAAACTTACTCCACTCGGCCGACTTAGCATCCTCACCTTGACCCTCTTCCCACTAGTTATACCATAAATTTTCCATATCTTTAAGTGTATAAGAAGCAAATTCAACCCCCTCGATCTCAGTCGGATGCATAGCCTTCAATACCTTCCACATCTGATCAATGAAGTTCTAGGAGTCCTCCTTGACCTTGGACTATGTGAAGATTGGTGGGTTCATCCTCAGAAAGTCCTAAAGTTTGGTAGAGGCCGATGGCTCTTGGGAGATAAAACTAGGAGCCTGTGAACCTCGACTTCCACTTTGTGCATCTACCAACTGGGTGAGCATAGTAATAACTACTTTAAATAAGCCTCTGTGGTAGGAGCAAGTGTACAGTAGGCACCTGTGAAAATCCTACGGTCCTAGCAGGTCTATCTCAACCTCTTGTCTTCATCTGGGTGGGCACTTCTGATGGGGAATTCTCAATATTTCTAGATGAAACATCTCTTTGGGTGGCGGTATGCGTAGGAGGTATGATCTGAAAACATGTAACACACAAATTAGATAGGCCTTTTAATAGAGTTAAACTCTATAACACGAACTCAGGATATAAAAGAAGTGAAACATTCCTAATGTTCTCTAGCCTCCTACTTAAGTGTGGTGCACAACACACCCATAAACAAGACTCTACTAGACATGACTTCATAGAATTCCTAGGACACTTGAACTCTGTGCTCTGATACCAAGTTTGTCATGCTCCATGTAGGTACCCTTGGCATGACCGACACTTGAAGAACCATTATTGATTCCCCAAGAAAACCACCTGACCTGATCGTCACATCTTACTCAACAGAGGAATAATACTCAAATAAAAGAAATAATAAAGTGATAAATCTCTTATAAAATAATATCCAAATGACCAAGTTCGAAAAATAAAACACTCACAATCCTCTGCTCAATATCTGTGAAGCCTCTACCTTTAACATCTTAAAGGTACCATGACAGGCCATGACTACCCAACTTAAAGGAAATAGTAATAACCAATAAAAGATGAAAAGAAAGGCTCCTTCGAATAGTAAGGAGGGCTCACCAACTCTGGATGCAAGGGAACTGAACCTCAACGGTGCACCTACTGAAGTCCTCTATCATCTGTATCTGCATCATTAATGATGCATGTCCAAATGACGTCAATACATGGAATATACTGGTATGTAAGAATGGCTAAAGTAAACACATAGGGTTTGACTCAAATCAGTAAGCTTGACTCAGAACTCAACTCAGTGGATATGCAAGTTTAAGGTTTTGAAAACATGCTTTAAATCAGACTCAATGCTTTATGCAAATCAGCTTAAAAATCATGTTATGCTCAATCAAATGTTTCTTGGAAGTTTCTCAAAGTGATATAACTCTCCACTACCATGAATTTAGTGATGCACGATGAAACAAATGTGTTTCCACGCCCGTCCTAAACTTACAAAGGTAAAGGACATCAACCTCTCCCTCTCTTTTGGATCCAAAGAGAATGTCCATCTATTGGGACATGAGCCCAGAGTTAACTATACGATTGTCCTACGCTGACAATGTAGTTCTTTGGTGTTTCCTCTTACCCAACTTGGTGCTCAATACTCCTTCCAAGACTAAAATGTGCTCATGAAAATCAACTCAAGATCATCTCTTTGAATCATCTCAAACAACTCAACTCAATTTCTCAATAGCTCAGTAACTCAGGATTAACATTCAATACAATGCAACTCAAGACTCCAACTCACATCATGCAAGACTCTCACTTATACGGTCAGTTAATATCATATCAATCATGTTCAACACATAAGACATATTAGATGCTCATCACGTCCATATGTAAAATAAGAATATGTACTCCACATTCTCCACTTACTTAACTCAAAAAATTAGACTCATGATCTCAATTCAATCAACATACAAGAAAATAATGAAATTTAGGGCTAGTCTATCAAGCATACGATTAATATTCCAATTTCATGGTAACAAAATAACAACTCATCAATTTACTCAAGTATATTCATAAGGACTAAAACAAGTGCAAAAACTTTGAATTTGAAATCACAGGATTTGTATTACTCGAAAACCCGACTTAAGTAGATGTAGGGCGCGTGGATGAACTCAATCCAAGGCTTTAGGTAGACTTATAAATCTGAAATTTTAAAAAACAATCAATCCTCTGTCGATCCTCATGTTTGAAATCAAAACCCACACTCTTCTCCTTCTCTCCTTAGCACTAACTTTTGTTAGAATAGCGTAGAAAGCTTAGGAATGGGTTTTGAAACCCCTTATTATCCAAAAACAACCTATATTGGTCATGGGTTAAGTCTATGAGGGGTGGGGAAAAGTCCAAAATTCCCCTAAAAAGATTTAAAATTTTAAGCCTTCGTTGTACAATTTGGTGAACCTGGTCCATCACGCTGACCTATCACGCACCTGTACATTTTTTTAAATAAATTTCTGATCAATTTTTTAATCCCATAGAAAATATTAGAACCCCAGTTAAGGGAAAATCCATAACAAGTCAACAATGCAAACATGTTGCACACTTTTCTGGAAATGCATTTTCACTTTGAAAAATTATCTTTTGATTTGGTTGCTCTAAAAGTCAACCAAGACAATTTTCCCACATAATTTTTCATGTTGATCGCAATTCTGGCCTTAAATTTCCTAAAAGAGTTTGGGATCATGCATTTTCTCATCTAGGGATATTTTTGTAATTTTATCAGGTATAACAAATAAATAGGTAAAGCTCAACTCATCTCAAAACTCAACTCATCAGCTCAAAACTCAACTCAATAATCATGCAAGTTTAAAACCATGCTTTGAATATAAATTTAGTACTATACTACTCAATTTAAAACATGATATGCTCAATCAAGTATTGCTTGAAAGTTTCTCTAACTGACATAACTTCCACCACCATGAGTTTGGTGATGCACAACGATGCCGACGTCGTTGCCATGGCCATCCTAAACTTTTCAAGGTAAAGGACGTCAATCTCTCCCTCTGTCGGATCCAAAGAGAATGCCCATCATTTGGGACATGATCCAGTAGAGTTAACTACACGAGTATCCTATACTGCAATGTAGTTCCCAGGTGTTATCCTCTTACCCAACTCGATGCTGAATACTTCTTGCAAGACTAAAGCATACTCATGCAACTCAACGCAAACTCATCTCAACAGCTGAGCTCAATTTCTCAACATCTCAACAATTTAGAATTTATCATTCATGCATACAAATCAAGACTTTGACTTACATCCTACGGGACTCCGATTCATATGGTCATTCATTCTCATTCTAGACATATTGAACATAGACATGCAAGGTGCTCATCTTATGCACATGCATGAACAAAAAGGTATACATACTTCTCATGCTCAACATGCTCCTGGTACTTAACTCAGATAATAAACTCATATCCTCAGTTCAAGCAATATACAAAACATCATCAAATAATGAAATTAGGGTTCATGCTATCATGTATAGGTCTACTATTATCTCAGTTTCATCATAATGGTATTGCAATGCATCACTTCATTTACATATAATATGAGGACTTATAGTAGATGCAAGAAACTAGAAAGTTAGAATTATAGGATCCTCATTACTCACTGTCATTCATAACACGACTCAATACTACAAGGGGATATGTGGACAGACTCAGTCCTATGCTTTAAAAAGCCTTACATACCTGGAATTTGGAAGAACAATCGATCCTCTGATGATCCTTATGCTTGAACTTAAAACCCTCACTTTTTTTCTCCCTCTCTCGATGCTCTCAGGAATTCCTAAGTGTGTATTTAGAGATAATACATTTAGAGTTCTAATATAGGACATGAATTAAGTCCAAACAATTATGGGATTTAATTAAAAGGGTTAGGAAAAGACAAGAATACCCCTCTTTAAATTACTGATAAAAATCATGAAACCCCATCTATGGGTCATGGTTTCACTTACAGGCCGTAAGTAGCCTCTAGTAAGTGAGGGTGTCCAAGAATTGGGTTACTAGAAATCGACTAGGGACTTACAAAACCTCTTATTATGGGTTGTAAAGTACCTTATGGGCCATCTTATAATTCGTAGTTTCAAGGTTCAGAAAACTTGGATCCCTGAACTTCAACCTACAAAATCAGACTTATGAGCTATAGATGATTTGACGAGCCATTTGCTAACTCGTTACTCATTATCTAGCAAAGTTAATTTTTAGTCATTAGTCTATGAACAATGATCTACGGGCCATGGAATAATGTACAATCTATGGAATATCTCGTAAGTAGGCCTCAAACTTAGAAGAATTTCACTAAACACAAGGGCGGCTATGAGGCCCCATCGATGGGCCATAGGTAGCCTTCATGGTTGCCTTCTAGTAATTTTTCTTAGTCAGTTCTCAACTTCTCCTGGGCATTTAATACAAACTAGGTGAAATGACTTAGGAGGTAGAACATTATCTCCCCCTTGAGATTATTTTTCCTCGAATGAAGAGCAATCTAAGAACCTAGTCAAGGCAAGAATCATAACCTGGACTCCAACTATCAAACATATCAAAAAATACTCATACAATCAATAAAATAAGGAATTAAGCAAGTAATCAATCAACATATCAAACTAATCATCAATCGGACTCTAGGACTCTATCATCACTTAAACTTATATTAGAAGGGAACTCAAGAATTAGGGAGGTGTTATACCCCATTTTAACCGAGGTCAAATAGTGTACAACGTATTGGAAAGTCCTACCTAATTTATTAAGGAGTCGC
>JBCEWC010006894.1:0-22261 GCA_038996855.1 Solanum aculeatissimum | reverse complement strand
GTTATTTCTTTAATTAAAAAAATAAAGTAGTAAAATATAGTTTGGTTCTAAAGTATAGCTTTCACACTTCCAACACTCTTTCTTCCCTACAAAATCATTTCGGGAATCTTACAACATAACTCTTTGATTTTCATGAAAATCAAAGGATTTTAACCTATAAAACCCTCTACTTTATAAAAATTGATAAGTATTTGTTTTGCTATTTTTTTATTTTGTTAGAATTTTGTTCATGTTTCTATAACATATTAAATTTTGTAGAGCTTCATTTGCTGTCATATTTTTACAATCCCAAAAATTTCTTCTCAGATTATCATCCGACTATGAAATTTTTAACGTTGTCGGAAGTTCACATGGACATAAAGTAATCATAAACATAATAGGAAAAGAAAGAGAATTAAACAATTAAAAATAAAAATGAAAAAAAATAGATCTTGCAGAAAGTAACTAAAAACTTAAAGATTTTTTTTAAAAAGGGGAAAATTAAGGTTGATGTGATCTTTTTTTAGCTTTTCACGCGCTTTAAATACATTGTACTCACTTGCTATGCCATTTTGGCATGAGAGATCTGTATCTAAGCTCAGTTCGCCAAGTTGAAGAATGTTTTTAATCATATCAATAGTTTAGAGATGAAACTAATAATTCGTATTAAGTTTAAGGATGTTTTTAGCACTTCTCTCAAAAATAAATATTGAATAACTAAAGATAGCAAAGAAAATACATACAAAAACTAATAAAGTGAAGAATATTTTTATAAATAAATAACATATTCTTATGTAACAAACCAAAAATCCAATACAAAATAATCTCAGTATAACTTAGCCGAACGTATCTTTTATCTCGTCATAAACATCCCTATATTGTATTCAAACCTTAGAATGCCAGCGTACCCGTTGCCAATTGTATTTATGCCCTTCTCTCTATAAATTCAAATCCCAAATCCATGCTAGTCACAAACTCGTTCCATTTATGCATTCCCGCCATTTCCTCAGCTTCTCTCTTCCAAGTGAAGTTTCGCTCCTGCATTCTACTCGATTTCCTGCTTAGCCTACGGTGCCACAGATGGAGGCGTCGTTTGCACCTGATCGAGGTACCAAATAATCATCTACTACACTTGCACACTCAGAATGAACTTTGTTCAATTGTCTATTTGCACTTTTTGATGTAACTTGTTTTCGTGTTTCTGATTATCGGATCAAATAATTGAACTGTCATGTGAGAAGATGGTAACGAGCAATCCCAGATAAGATCATCTATGCCTGAATTGTCAGAAGAGGAAGAGTCTACGGTAAGTACAACAAGCTTGTTTGGAGTTCATAACCTATTTCATTGTGAAAATTGCTTTGCAGAAGGCAGAATGTGAGACATTTCGCTCTTAGTCATCAATTGAGATACAGTAATTTAACACATTTTCTAAGACAAATTTGTGATGGGGGGTTTCAGTTTGTACTTGTGTGTTTGGTTGGGGATAGGTTACTCGGATAAGTAAATTAAAATTAGTCCTCAAATAGCTGATTAGTGTACTGAAATTAGATTGCATTATGTAAGTGAGCATCTGTTCAGCAAGTAGATACAGAAATCTGCTTGAGGAAACAGACATTGGATTGGTCTTAATATCTAAAGATTGTTATTCTGTCTGTTTAACGAGAAATGGATAGAGTTAAATAATCAAATGTTGTTTGAATCAATAAATGAGGCTTTATTATAAGCTCATGATCTATGTTAATTTAATATCTGAGAAATTTTAGCCCTGTGGATCATCCAATTTACATTGCTAAATAAACCAAAGCATTTGAAAATTCTTGTCAGGACATTGCACGGTAAGTTTTACTTCCATTGCCTGTTTAATTGAGGACTGAGAAGTTTCTAGTTATTTGATTTTAGATGATAATCTTAATGGATGTGATGGCATTTTTTATTTACCATTCACTTTGGCAAGTTGAAACTCATTGTCTTCTGTCTATTCATTTTCAAGTCTTTGCATGGTAATGATTTTCTTGCTGTTCACATGAATTATTCTTATTATTTTTTGGAGCAAAAATATTGGTGCTTGCTACACTCACAGGCACAAAATGTTGCTATTTTACTTCTTGAAGCTTTACTTGAAAAAATCCAGTTCTCTTTCTTACATTCAATCTAATTGATATACAATTACAAGTGACTTGATGTTTATAACTTTTGCTATTGTGGCTTATAATGCAGGTTTATATGGCATGTGTTATGCACGGACACAGGTGATTGGTAATGTTTACGATTCTGTTAGAATGTCGGCAGTTGCTTTAGGACCTTCTTGACTGTATGAACTTAAGGAAGAGAAACAATGATAATAATGATATATACCATCTTCATATGTTATACATGTCCTTAAAAACAAGACTCAATCTGATAATTTAACTTGTACATTGATACTTGAGTAAAAACAAGAGGGGGAAAATGTCAATAGAAGGAAAGGAAAATCTTTCTCTTGAGATTGATTGTAGAAAAAAAAAATTGCTTGTAGGATGGGGAAACAAAAAAGAGATGCTAGCAATAGAGTTGAATGCTGAATTAGTAATTGACTAACAATTAAACTATTCTTCAAGGATTGGAGTTTCCTATTATGATGCCACTACACGCCAACTCCATGTGTTGGAAATCTGGGAGGACGGAAGTCATGGATTTTCCTTGGTTGATATGGGTATGAGCTCTTCTTTTACATTCTTGAGGAAGCATTAAAGCATCCACAAGAAAAACTGCTCTAGAGCAAACTTGACTTCTTGTTTTATGCATTTTATATGACTTTCACTGAAAGTTGGATTCCTTTTCAGTTAAATATCAGGCTAAACCTGGAACAATCTATACCAGTACTAAAAGTGAGGAATCATTTTTGGCAGCCTTACAGAGAAGTGGTATGTGTTCAGATTATCATTGGCATGTTGATCTTTCTACTTGTGGAAGCATTATCTACTCTCTGCTGTGACACAGATGGTACAAGTGATGCTCCTTCTGTAAAGCTTGTGAAAAGTTCATTATTCAGCCATGAGCAAGCATGGCACAGGTATGAAACAGTGGAAAAATATTGCAGTGAGTTTCATTTTCTTTATTTCCCTGTCATTTTGTTTGCTTGTCCAAGTCGAATATAGTTCTGGCATGGAAAGTCCTTTGTGCATCAAAAGCAGTATCTATCTGGTAAAACATATGAGATTCAGATGTCATTATAATTGTTTATACCTGGCTGACATAATTACTACGTGACACAAACTACCTCATTGCTCCTCTCAGTTGTTCATTGGCGAGCAAAGTACCTTAGGAACATATGTGGTAGTGGATAATAGTGGAGTGTAGGATTTCTATTTTTTTTCATAGGGGAGGTGCAGCCTTAGGATTTAAGTATTTTCTCTTGCATATGGAGTTCTATAGGTAGATTATTACCATGGTAGAGGGAATCAATGCACGCCATATTTTTTTTTTCTAATTTGCTATATCAACTTATAGGTTAGCATTGTAATTCGATGGATTGACCTGTTTCTCAGTGTTTCTTTTTGAGTTATCTTACTATGGAGGCTGTTTTTGGATCACAGATTGATGTACCTTCAAGTCACCGGGATGGATGATAATTTGAGCACAAAAGAGAGAACTGCTTTTGTGAGTCATGGGTTACTGCCTTAATTCAGTATGCATCTTTATATTCTCCGAATACGTGATTCTTCTTTTTGACACAAGGAGTGGTTACACTAGGTGCTATTTTGTTGTTGGTGTCCTATGGTTATGACCTTGGTTTGAGAACTCTTCCTGAGAAAAAAATATCTCCTTACAATCTGTAACAATTACAATTGAAAATAATATTTAAGAACCCACATACATTTGTGTTTACATATAAGAACCCACATACATATGTGTGTGTATATATATATATTAGCTTCTTCAAGTGAATGATCATGGGATATGGGTTCTCCACTCTATCTTTTAGCAAAGTAGGGAAAGTATTTGATTGAGACTTTTAATGGAAGGGGGGTGCTAAGGTGCATAGTAACTCATTACACTTGTAAAGAAAGGTGTGTAGTAACACATTCACAAGGTTACTCACAGATCCATATTTGGTAGGAGCATTTGTGGAAGTTAGGTATCTACTTCAATGATTAAGGTCAAGAAAGAATGAGAAACATAGTAATCTCTACCTTCATTTCTTGTTGTTGACTTGGTCTGTGATGTTTGGAAAAACAGTCTTGTTTGTCATTGACCAAAATCTCCCCTTCTAAAGGATACATGCCTCAGAAAGAGAAATAAAAGGACAAGGTAGCTCTCGGAGGAAACATGACTTGGATATAAGCAGGATGCTCATATGGATTTCCAGAGCATGTCATCGATTATCAATCACAGATTGCATTTAAAATAGAAGTTCTTAGCCAAAATAAAATAACAGTGAAGACAAGTGAAGAATTATCCCTTGGAGAATGTTTATCAGAAAGCATCTTTATCTTCAGCATATGCGTTAGTGTCCTTGCTATCTGATAAAAACTGTAGGAAATCATCTCTTTTTTGGTAGTACAGTTGTATCGGTTTCCATTGATACATGGATTATGGTTCATTGAATTGTAAGAAAATTTAGTTGATTATTGGGATTGCTAGAATCATCTGTCAAATCTTAAGTCTTTCCAATTTTCAAAATGTTGATTTACACTCACGTAAGAACCTTGGTACACAGGTGCTCCCAACTTCGTCATCTATTCTCATCAAGTGAATATTACTAGATGTACTTCCAATTAGTTTTTGCTGATCTGGTAGAACTTCTCAATGTAATCTGGAGTTATTGGCTCCATGGTGAGGGAATTATACCATTTGAAAGTATTATGATTTGAAGTTTTGAACTGCATTGTGGATGAGGTTCTATGAAGAACAGCTGACATACTCAATTTTTAGTCCAGAAGTCCATACAACAATTGTTAGAATAAGAATAAAACAAGAATAATATCTACAATCCTACTTAGAATAGGATTAGGAATAGGAATTGTATATAGAATCCTACTTGGATTGTATTATAGTATCCTAGTTGGAAAAGGAGTCTAATATAGTATCTATAAATAGGGTCTCAATGTAATAATGTAATAATGTAATAATGTAGAGATACAATTCAATAATATTCTTCTCCAATATTTCTCACAACAATCTTATCTTACGACATACTTTTATCTCTGCCAACTTTGGATGCTTTAATACTTAACAACTCCAATACTTGCATGCATGTGCAATGAGATTTTCTTTCTGATTGTTAATGCAATAAAATACAACATCGTCAACAACAATGCCAAAGTCCTAAACAAGTTGGGATTTGGCTATATGAATCCCCACTTTCATTCAAGCTCATTTACATCATCTTTATACTACTGCTGCTACAACTACTATTACTACTACTGAATACTGATAATAATAATAGTTATATTAGAAGTTCTCTATCAATCTAAAACCTATCCTCAACTAGTAGGAATCACTTATGTTGATATTTTTCTCTCATTGTGCCTATCCTTAGCTAAGTCCGCATTGTTGCCAAGCATCTGCGGATCTTTTGTAAAAACTTCTTTCCATGTGGTTTTAGCTCTACTTTGTCCCCTTTTAACACCTTCATTTATCATATTTTAACACCTATAGACTGTTGCATTTCTACTTCTGATGCAGAGCATGTCCAAATCATCTCAGGCGATCTTCTCGCATTTCGCTTCAATATGTGCTACTTGCACCTTCTGTAAATGTGGTTATTTTTAATCTTATCTAATCTGGTATGACACTATGACCACACATCAATCTTAACATTCCAACTTTGCAACACTCATCTTGTGGATATGTTGGACTTTAGCATCCCATCATTCACTACCGTTTAACATTGCTTGTCTTATAGCTTTTCTAGAGAACTTACCTTTCACTTTGTAGGCGTCTTTCTATCACATAACACTCTGATAGAACTTCTCCATTTCAACAATCGGACTTTAATCCTATTGAGTAACATCTTCATCTATCGTTCTATTCTCTTGAATGATTTCTCCAAAAGAAAAGTTTGTTTTTATATAGATGTTGAAGGCAGTTAGAAGTTTCATAAATCATTAACTACAAATAGTAAATTATATTGTTAACTGAAATTTTGGAAAAAGAATATCAGGAACTGCAGAGATAATCAAAACTAACACTTGACTTCATTTGGACTTTAGCCATGTGAGATAAACCTAAAACTCTGGGGTTTATCTTGGCAATTTTTTATGCTCATAACAAATAGACTTCACCAATATCCTTCGTCTTAGATTATCGCTATAGAAACTCCTTCTTTTCCAATATTATCTCAATCATTGCTTTCAAGTACAAAACTATTAATATACAATGTTAACAAACATGCTTTACTTCCACTTAGCTGATGTCCTTGTTTTCAGTTTTGCTTCAGTAGCATTTTCTCATCTTCTTTAACTCCAAATCAATGGTAGTTTAGTTGCTCGATCTCATGGTCGGAGACTCAAGCTTGATATCTAGGTTATTCAGGCTTGCAAGTGTTTATAATATGCTTTTTTTCTGGTGCAATATCTTTTACTTTAGTTAGGCATAAACCTTTATTAATTTTTTTTTTTGCTATGCACTAAATATGCTTGCAAACAATAAGTGATGGTTTAATTGCTTACTTTATTCTTGTTGTTTGGTCTTTTAGAAGGTTGCATTTCTGTTTCAACGAATATTAGTCTTTGATTTGTCTCTTTCCAAAATTGTAGCTAAGTTCTATGATGGACGTCAGCAGCGATGTTCAAGTTCGTGCAAGTGGAGGTCTGTTAGCTGTGCTGGAAAATGAGCGGCTAATAGATACCCTCGAACTAAATGAATGTGGGAGTGCATCAATTGCAATTGACTGCATCTGTGAAATTTCTCTGTATCTTCCAAGCTATAAGTTTCCTGGAATGGCTTATCGCTTTTCAATTCATTTCTCTCCTCATTCGTATATCTCTGGTTTTCATCGGGGATAACATTTGTGCAATGATGTGTTCCTTGACTATCACATTAAGTGACAAATTTCTCAAAGTTGATTCAGCTGCTCATGAAGCATTACAAATATTCCAAATAGACAAGCATCCTAGCCATATGGGGATAGGCAGAGCAAAAGAAGGGTTAATGACGCACCCCACTCTCTATGTTTAGTAAACCATGGAAGTTTTGACTTATCAAAAATTTTATGCAGGTTCTCCGTATTTGGGATGATGAATAAGGTTTGAGGAGGATGGCACTTTTAACTCTGTTGCCATTTGCTTTTGGTGGTTCTTAAGAAGCTGTGAAATAACATTGGACTAATATTTGCTTACTTTTCTCAGTGTGTAACCCCAATGGGTAGACGTCTCTTGAGGTTAGTTTTGTTTGAAACAATTTGATGTGGCTTCTGCTAAGATAAAGTTTACTTGATGCCTTCTGGTCTAATAGTTCATCTTTCACCAGGAACTGGTTTCTGAGGCCTATATTGGATCTTGATAACCTGAATCGGCGTCTTGATACTGTATCCTTACCATAATTTTTGACATGAAAACTTTATCCATTTTCAGTACTGCAGCTGAAAAGTTTTTTTGCATCGATTCAGGATCTGAATAGACGAGGGTAATATTTTTTGTGGGAGTACTCTCAGAACCTGAAACACCCATAACCATGAAACATTGCGACTTCCTGTGAAATTGATTTTATATTCATAAAAGACATGAAAATGAATTTTTCTCCCATGAATTTTGAAGATATCGTTCTTCCTGTCGGCTGAAGAAATTTCGGTCTCTTTACGTGAAACACTGAAGTCTGTAAAAGATATTCCCCGCATTCTCAAGGTTCATATTTCCTTTGTCTTTTTCCTCTTTCCTTATACTTATTTTCAAGTTTTGTCATCGTATTTCCTTGTAGTGTCACTCAGAGAAACAGTCTTTTGGAATAATTACAAGGATGGAATACGTAATGGGACGAAGCCTTCTACAGTTTGTTCAAATTTTGAACTATTTTCTTATTCCAAATGTATAAAAGTAAATCAAACTAAACAACAATCTATGTCTTAAATTTGCATGTGCATAAAATATCTACAAGATTGCCTTTCTGAACATACCTCAAGTCTGAATATAAGCTGATTGTCTATTTGATGCAAGCTCTACTCTCTTTGTTTTGAAAGCATTGTATCATTATTAGCTTTCACTCTCTTTTCTTCTTGTTTCTTATTGTTTCCTCCTTTCCTTGCTTCCGCAGAAATTCAACTCTCCAAGTTCTATATCTACAAGTGCAGACTGGGCAGCTTTTCTGAAGGTAGATATGCCCGCTCCTTCAGTAATACTTTATTAATCCATTCAATCCGGACCCGTAGTCGAAGAGAAAATTACTTGTTTGAACATGCTGCCAATCAAATTTTACTTCTTATTGTTGTGCGTGCTTCTGCTGGGGCGGGTGGGTGCGGGGCTAGGATATCTTTACCTAAGGCCTTTTTCTCTAGCTTCTCATCCATCAAGATTTCTACTATAAAGTATTTGAAGTTTATAGTTACATGCCATGAGCTAAAGGAGCACAATATTTAGGAACAGACATAGATGCATGCTGGGTCATGGCAGTGCCATGTCTACTCTTCTTTGAAGTTAACCTAAAAAAGGTTTCATTTTCTCATTTGTTTAGACAAGAAAGTAGCATTGCATTTTTGTTATTCTTCATCATTTATCTAAATTTGAGCATTATAACCTCACTAAGCATTTTTATCACTAGTTATTTTCGATGTATTTATATGATTACAATTATGCCCTGTTCTGACATGATTTGAAGTTAGTGATTTGAAATTAGGTTGGTTTGAAGTTGAAAATTTGTTTAGACGTGCAATTTGGATTTCTTAAGTTGTATTTCTTTCTAGTAAACATGAAAACCTACAAGTTGTTAAAACTATCAAAATTTCCCAAATTCTTATATAATTTTACTAAAATGAGCAAACCATAGTTCATAAACAAGATAACAAAATATCCTAAAGTGCCTCGTTGATAAATCATATATCCCATGTAAACTTCCAAAAGTATAATTTTATAAAGGTCCACTAGTCAGCAATACTAATAACTAATTATTGTTAATTATAATCCTTTCACGTGGTACGGACAATCTTTTTGTGCCTATGAGTCTTTTTTGACAAAATTTTAAATGATGAGTCTTTTTTACAAAATATAAACTAATGGGTCAAGTTTTACATTTTAAAAATATTTGAAGTCACAGTTTGGAATCCCAAATCTTGTTTTTTGGAGAATTTGGAATTTGAAATCTGAAATCATGGTCGCAAATCGCATGTCCAAACGTTGATTTGAAATCATGATCCCAAATCGCATGTCCAAATATCTACTTAGTCTTTGACCTCAAACTAACACATCAAATGAGATAGGAGTGTCATTCTCGTTTCCGGGTGTACCCTTTGGGGAAAAACTTTTTGCTTCTAAATCTAGATTATTGCTTGCTTCATAGTCCCCATTAGTATGTTTTGCCCAGATTTGAGAATTCAGTTTCATGCAGAGTATATGTGCTCTCCTGCATATCAGTAAAATATTTGAAGTTGGCATTTCTGGATCTCTGCTAGAAGAAGTGAAGTTTTTGAACTTGGATATTATTGAGCGGGTACCAAATTAATGTTAAACTTCACCTTAATTTTTATGGTCCACTATAATTTTTATATAACATGCATGCTTATCTACATACTCAGCTTTCGCTTTATGCAGGCTGGATTTTTCATTTCAGTCGATCTAGCCTACGTCTGTGAATTGGTTAGTATTGTTATCGGTGTAATACTAGTTGCAATATGTAAGGCTCTCACACTGTGACTTAATTGGATAGGAACAACTTCACAACTAGATGTTTGAAATCTATGTAGAATTTTTTTTTTTTGTTTTTTTATCATCCAAAATTGTCAACTTGATACTGTAGAGAAGCCAAAAAGACAAATGAGCGTTGTTTTTCTTCAAGAAGATCTCCAAAATTTTGACCTCTATCCCTGCCCAAGAATGCTTTTATTTTCTGTTTTAGGTAAGGAAATCTGGCCATTCGTATTGTGGAAACTTCTTCAATCAGTGAAATATATATTGGAGCTTGAATTATGATCAAGCCAAAATGATCTTAGATTTTCACCCATAGTCCTCGTTTCTGTCATAAAGATGTGTCTAATTTCTCGTGAGTGGTAATCATACCATTAGTACACCAGCAAGAGCTTTTTCACATGTGTATGTGCCTGTAATGTGCAGGTAATTGGTGTCATTGATGTTGATAGAAGTAAAGAGAAGGGTTATGAGACAATAGTAAAAGAGGGTTTCTGTGATGAGGTAGGATAAACAGCTGCAGTAACTTATGGTTTAAAATATCTTCTCTGCATTGGTTTT
Source organism: Solanum aculeatissimum (assembly GCA_038996855.1). Taxonomy (NCBI): domain Eukaryota; kingdom Viridiplantae; phylum Streptophyta; class Magnoliopsida; order Solanales; family Solanaceae; genus Solanum; species Solanum aculeatissimum. The sequence goes on along the minus strand of JBCEWC010006894.1, from coordinate 11,903 downwards.
TGGCATCTTCTTTTTCTTTATGGCATTATGAGTGTAATCTTGTTTGTCTAGCTGGATGAACTGAGGCAGATATATGAGGGATTGCCAGAATTTCTGGAAGAGGTTTTCTAACTTCCATTTTTTCTCAACTAAACCACTTGCTATTGAATTTGATATTAGCAGTGCTTTGCAGGTTTCAGCCTTGGAACTTGCACGACTTCCTTGCTTGTATGAAGACAAGGGGGTTCCTTATATCATTTACATACATCAGATAGGTCTGTTCACCCTTTAATGTTTCATAGTTATGATAGCTTTGAAGCTACATAGGTAATTCAGCTTTTACACTGGTAACTGCTGATACCCAAATAGATCCTTGGGATGCTTCCCTTTTCAGATATCAATCTCACTTGTATATTAAGGTGGATCTAGCTTTTAAGCCCTTTTCCCTTCTGTAGGAACTTGGCCATACCTTTAAAATGTTGACAGCTATTCGCTTTTATTGAGGCAGTTAATATGACATGGAAGATACTTTATTGCTATGAGAAATAAAGGCACAGGATAAAATGTTATCGAGATGCATGTTAACTATGATCTTACATTGAGTCCGATTTATATCTAAACTTTGCACAATGCATAATATTCTCTCCGTTCCATTTTATGTGGCACCCTTTAACTTGGCACGGTGTTTACGAAAAAAAGGAAAACTTCTGAAACTTGTGGTCTAAAACAATTCTTAGATATTTGTGTGGTTGAGATTCATTTCATTAAGGGAAAAAGGGGAATTATAAAGTTAATTGTTTCTAATTGTAGTAAGGTGACATTCTTTACAAACTAAAAAGGAAAGGGTGCCACATAAAATGGGACAAGAAGAGTACATATATATATGTAAGTATGTATGTATATAAACTATCTAAACAATTTAATATACAAAACAAAATCATTTTTTTCTTTTTGAAATCGTACTTAAGTGATCACAATAGATGTAAACGATGGATCTCAATTTTGGATACCTATGAATCAGTCTGAACAGGTAAAAGATAATTTAATCTAGCATACCATCTTTACAGTAAGTTAGATAGCTGACTGTTGACTAGGGACATATTCATTCAGTATCCAATGTTCTTTTTTTATACTTGACTGGCTGTACCTGAAAGAAGTCTCTTGACCTGGTGTCTTTTGCATTCTTAATGTCCTGACATGGAGCTGGAGCATCAATCATTCTAACTGCAAATCATTTTGAAATCACCCTCCACTCCAACCCCCTCAAATTCATGCCTTCATATGTATCCTATGCATAAGCAACGATAATCAAATGCATATTTCTGGTCTGCCAATTATGATACCTATATTTTTTTTTATAACCGCAGCCTGGCCAGCTTTCTCGCACCTCGAATAATTTCACGGGATACCTTCCACCTCTCACCAGCAATAGGTACCACGTAATTCTGTCCACCAAGGCCAGGACAGATGGGAAGAAATCACCTTGTGTTTTTGTCTCTGCTGGGATTTGAACTTGAGATCTCAGTGTTCTCAACCCACTTCATTGACCACTAGGCTAACACCGTTTGGGTCCAATTATGATACCAATATAAACTGCTGAAATCTACTGAGTTATAGAAACCTACTAAAGATTCAGAGCTAGGTGAAAAAGTAGAAACTGCCTGAAAGTAAAAAGTGTTCTGCATTATTTGCCAGTTCTGAGAGATGTCATGCATCTTGTCTCACAGCGGGTGCTAATTATACTAGCAGCTGTTGGCATCATTCCTGCCAGTTTCAGATAGTTTCTACATGCTATCTTATTTGTCACAACTATTAAACCTATGATAAAACTGTGCATCTATAGTTGTGATCAATATCTGTGCTTTTCCACTTACAGGTTACTTAATGTGCATTTTCAATGAAAAACTCGGTGAAGAAATGCTAGAGAGTCTTCATGACTATGAATTTGCGGTATGTCATTGTATGATTTATAAAGAGTGTACGGTATCACTTGATGTCTTCTGATCTATATTAGTAATGGGTTATCAAATGTCTAGTTTGCTGATGAGGAGGGAGAACATAGGAGGTTCTTTTATCATACTGCAAAAACAAAAGAATTGGATAACCTTCTTGGAGATATATATCATAAAATCCTGGGTATGTGTTCCTTGATTCTTGTCCTTAGCTTTCACAATTATACTTCTCAAAAACTTGACACTTCTTATTCCCGTAAAAGTGAAAAGCAAAATGAAATATGGTTCGTTCTGACAAGGTTCAATAGTAACAGAGAAAAGTTTGAGTGCTGTCTGCAATCACCGTTTGTGATAGCCAAAACCGTGAAACTTTTCATTGCCGAGCACAAACTTTTTCATGGCATGAATATTTAGATTCAGTTTTGATAGAGTTTCTTTCGTAGTGTATTTGTTTTATTTTCCTCATTCTTTATTACTCTTTTGAACTTTTTTGAAGATATGGAGAGAGCTATAACAAGAGACCTAGTGTCTCATATTCTTCAATTCTCAGTGCATGTGCACAAGGCTGTTAATTTTGCAGCTGAGCTTGACTGGTGAGCATTTTGATATGACGCTCTTCTGTTTTCTCTTCTATTAAACTTAACATTTATTTTCTGCCTCCGTGTAGCATTTTAGCATTAGCCTTCGTTGCACGTCAGAACAACTATGTAAGGCCAAATTTGACTGCAGAAGATTTGCTTGATATAAGCGGTGGAAGGTAAGAAACATGCAAATAACTGAGACTCCCCATTTTATTGCAATGCAGTTAGGTTTATCATTTGGGCATATGCTAAGGGATTCTGTTTTATAAAATTTGTTTTCCAGGCATGTTTTGCAGGAGATGACTGTAGACACATTTATTCCCAATGACACAAAAATTACTCGTGAAGGTAAAGAGGAATGTCCATTGAAGAAGATATTTTGAACTCATCAATTCTTATCAAGCACTATATCCTGTGGCTGCACGTTATGTGTTCTCCAGGAAGAATTAATATCATCACTGGCCCTAATTATTCGGGAAAAAGCATCTACATCAAGCAGGTAGAACTCTCACTCTCTCTCTCTCACTACACAACATTAATGTGGTGCTTTGCAATGTTTGTGCACCTAAGACTGACTAAGAACTTGCTAATCAGTTATAGTTACAAATCTTTCTTCATTATGCTATTTTTCACCATCTATGTCCTTTAATTATAGTTTTTACTTTTGAGTAAACACAACAAATAACTAACAACAACAGCTATGCCCTCAATTCCAAACTCGTTGAGTCAGCTCTATGAATCATGTCTAGCTGTGTCGCTCCATTTTAGACTGTATCAGTTCAATAATTTAAAGTTTAGGTTCTTTGGCATTAGAAATCGTCTACATTTTCTATTGGCATATAAATCTCTAACAAGATCGCCTAAATGATTTTCTACCAGTTACCCTGCATTGCACCAAGTGTGCATGGATTTGAAGTGCCCTCAAGACAGCTTCCTTTTTTGTGATTTTAAGTTTATCTGGCCTCTTTTTTTAACACTTTCATTGAATATGGTTTCACACACACGACCTGGTGCATCTGAAAGTCAACGTAGGACGTGAGCAAACCATCTCAAACGTCCTTCTCTCACTTTATCCTCTATGTATGCTACTTGTATCTTCTATCGAATGTGGTCATTTCTAATTTTGTCTGATCTTGTACGACTGTAATATATCTTAACATAGACATTTTTAAAACATTCACTTTATGGATATGATGGATTTTTGAGGTTCAACATTCACTCCCATATAACATTGTCAGTTTACAAATGTTCTATAAAATTTGCATTTTACTTTGGTAGGTATCCTATTGAATAACACTCCACTACTTCATTTCAACTATCCTTTTTGATTCTATGTGCCATTTTATCTGAACACCAAGCTAAGGTATGTGGACTGTTTTAGGCACCGCAATCTTGCCCAGTCTTACGTATACTTCACTTTTCTTGTGTTGGAAAAACTTACGTCACATATATTCAATCTTACTTCTAGTAAACTTAAACCCTCACTCTACAGGGTTTTCCTTAGTTCAAGCTTTTGGTTGACACTTTTGCTAGTCACACCTATCAACCGATCAATTGGATGGCTTACATCAAGTATGGCCAACTCATCACAAATTACTCATTTTATCCTATAACTATGCTAGTTGCATCATCCGTCAAATGTAATTATTTCTATAATCTGTCCAATCATATATGATTGAATATCCATCTTAACATTCACATTTCTACAACTTTACCACCAAGAGTGGTTGGGTGGATGGGAATTTTGTACCCTTAACCAAAGATCTTGGTTTTGAGCCCTGAGATTAGAGAACCCTAGTAGGAACCGCTTTTCCCTTTTTGATGAATTACTTGGTCCAGTGAGTTTCGGATACCGGATAGTCATAACAAGAAAAGCAGCATTTCTACAATCTTCATCCTGTGGGTATGTTAGGCATTAGGCTCAACATCCTCCCATATGATAGTCCTGATCTTGGTAACCATCCTATTCAACTTTATTTTCGTCTTATTAGGTATCCGCCTCTTGGATACTCTTGTAAAACTCTTCCATTTCAACTATTCTTTTTTCAATTATGTGTAGTATCTTCATCTGTCATGCCAATTCTTCTGGAAGACTGAGATTACAGATCTTAGTTTTCTTTTATAAGACACCATAATTCTGTCTGGTTTCGCTTTACTTTGTTCTTCTTATGGTGCCAAACATGCAATGCATATATTCTGTCTTATTTCTACTTATCCTAGAACTTACTAGAATATTTCAGTAGTGTTCCATCCTTTGGTTGACTTCTTACCTAGTTTCAACAATTAATTCAATTATCATATACACATAAAAGGCAAATGGAAACTCGCATTTTGGACTATTTGGCTAGCCCTTACATAACTAGGATAAGCAAGAACAAATTCAAGACAGACTTGTAAACCCACGGCTATTAGGAACTTCTATGTAACTTCTTAGTCCTCACATTTATAACCACTTCTTATATATATGGAAATTTATATATTAGGTGTAAATTGTTTTCTTTACCCACCAAAAGACTTTTTCTTGATACTTTATTTTGTCCTAGTTTTCGAGTAGTATAGTATTTAATGCTTTATTAGCTATAATTCTCTGACGCAAGATGTTCTACTTTGTAATATTATATCTCCTTAAACATACTCCATTTTAATGGATAGAATCAGCCAAAGGATATGGTTCCCTCATTGGTGTTGAATTTTGTCCTGTTATTTTTTAAAAGTAACACTAATATACTGGTGTTTAGACTTATCTCAAACTCTAATGATGTAAAAACCAATGAAACAGGTCATCTATCCTCAGTGTTTACCATTTTACTCATCTGAAAAAATACGTACGTTGTAATGAATGCAATTTCCATATTTGCATCCACTTAAGCATTTCATTTCAATAATTACCTTAGGTTGCCTTGATAGTTTTCCTTTCCCACATTGGAAGTTATGTACCAGCAGATGCTGCCACAGTGGGTTTAACTGACAGGTTTCTGCACTTCTTCTACTGCTTTTAGTTCAATTTATTTTGATGCAGCACCATTTGTCTGTAAATTGTAAAAGAATTATATTCAACTGCATTCTTCAACCCGAGGACATAATTTCCAAGGAGTGTCAACTTTGCATTGGTTATATCTAGGTCATCTGCTTATTGCCTAATATGTGACAGAGTGATAATACCACTTGACAAACAGGATATTTTGTGCCATGGGGAGTAAATTTATGACTGCAGAGCAGTCAACATTTATGATTGATCTCCATCAAGTGGGAATTATGTTAAGGTATGCTTTCAGAAATTTTGCTTATTGAAGGGCTGGATATATTTCATTTGAACATAGAGCCATGGTTGATCAGTAATTCTAAATTCAGAATACCGAGTTATGTATCTATGTTTATTATCAACAGTATGTTTTCTGATAGCATGGTATAATACAAGTATATAAAGGGAAACCACATATATACGTGATATATACATGTACAGATCACATAAATAATCTGTATTTAATTTCACGTGAAATCATTTTCAGGCATTCAAGTCCTCGATCCTTATGCTTAATGGATGAATTTGGTAAAGGCACCCTTACAGAAGGTTGGTCTTCCAAATATCTGGTGTTTCTGTCTCTGTTTCTATATCTTTCATTTATATTGTACTTGGATGTGGAAATGTGGAAATCTTTTGAAACATGATACTAACCTAATACCAATTGAATTGATGTGCTGGTTCATGCTGATCTCTAGCTGTTTCATACTGATTTTCATAGACATATAATACCAAATTACCAATTATGTAGTGATCTAATTTGTCCTTTCTCATGCGCCAGTGGATAACGACTTGAGTTTTTTTTTTCTCTTGTAAAAAGATTGAATAACCAAATAAAGTAGTAGAATACGTTTAGTGCAATGGTATTTCCATTTTTGTTGGTTGTCTCAGTCATTTTTGTTATTTCCTTTCAGATGGTATCGGTCTCCTTGGTGGAACCATAAATCACCTTGTATCATGCTATGACCCTCCAAAGGTCTGGTATTACTGCCCTTTATTTTAGAAAGGAGGGACGAGTGTAAGTGATTTTCCTATTGCTTGTAAGAATTATGATGGTAATGGTTAAGCATTGTAGCATTTTTAGGTACAACAAAATAATATTAGAATTGAAAAGAATGACAATATATCGTCATCTGCATGGATGTTGTATTGACAGAACTGAAGGGACCACAGCCTTGTTCTTTATTACTTTCTGAAAACTGTATAGTTTGCTTGTGTTATAATTTAATAGTTAACACACTCATACATCCCTTTTCCGGTTAGTTTGGCCCCTATGTCGTCAGGCCCTTTTGGTCTTAGAATAGTACAATTTCACACTGATTTTAAAGAGCAGCAACGTCTCTGCTTCCTTTAACGTGCTTCTTTTCTTCTGGGAAAACCAGTCAGCATTGTTTGAAATTTTCTTGAGGCTGGTTGTGTTATGGATGCTTAGGACCAAATGCTCAATTCTTGAAAAGCAACAAAATATAATTTGCCGACCTGGAACCTTTTGACACTGTCTATATCCTATTTTAGTTGTCAAATTTGACTTACTCTTCAAATGGAGCATGCCTTTTTTCCCTCCATTTTGCACTGGAAAACTGCTATTTCTGGCTTAAACCATCGCCCAGTAAATTCCCAGCAGTACCTCCACCAGTCCATCCCCTCAACACCAACCAATATGTCCACCACAAATGATACACAGCCAAAGTGGTGACGAGACAAGATCCTTTTATTGTAGTGGTCACTAACAGACACCAATTCTCGGGAGCTTGAAGCTCAATTTTAGTAGCCACTTTACATATTTTGCTTCAGACCTAGTGATAAGCTTAGACATCAAAGGTTCTCGGAAACACGGTATCCTAATTTCTTGGTAAAACTTGTGCCTCAGTACATGTCTGGAACTTGTGTACTATTATATTGATGGAAATCTGTAGTCATAATGTTTTTTTTTTTTTGCAGGTCCTGGTTTGTACTCATTTGACGGAGTTATTTGATAATAGTTGTTTAGTGGAGGTATATGTTAATGATTTTGCCTGATGCTTCTTATTTGAAGTCATTTTAAAGCTTTCCAAGTTGTTAGAACCAAGAAGATCTGTATTTTGATAAATTTCAGTCAGACAGAATCAAGTGTTACACTATGAGTGTGCTAAGCCCGGATAAAGATTGTGCCGATGTTGAAGACATTGTATTTCTCTATAGGTATGCTCATGCTGCACTTTTTTACCTGACTCCATGTAAAAGTCAACTACTGCAGGACAGTGTGCATTATTCCTTGTTACCTTTTATTTGATCCTACGAACTTGAAACTAATTGTTTTTGACTATGCTCTCTTAAATTTGTTTTATTTCTTTTTCAATCCTGCAATTAATTATCAGCGACACTTTTATATAATCTATTCATACGCGTCTCTAATTTTAAAAGTTAGCGACAGATAGTAGCTTGATAAGACCAAGTTAACCCTTGTAAACTGAAAATTAATTCATTAATTTGGGCCCATTGAAGCATCAATTACTATTTCTCATTCCTTGTTTCTTCTTATTTATTTTTGGAAAAAATAGAAGTATGCTTAGTTTTCAATAGTAGAGATTTATGTTGATCTGTTTCATCTAGTCTTGTAGCTGTGCTCTCCTGGGGTACTGTATAATATGATCATATATGTATTCTAGCACTGTACTATTTTATTGTGCAAAAAGGAGAAGCCACATGTCAATCCTTTCCCTTTTACAGACTCCACCTAGGAGTATCACTGAATGACAAAGTATCTACTTAGTCTATTGTAGTGATTGATCTTTCCAAGTAACAAAGTCCTCACTATCCATGTTGGTTTACCCGACACAATAATAATCTGGATTGGAAAGTGGTTTATTATTCTGAAGCCATCAAAAAAATTTTTTGGTGCAAGCTAACTATTCAATAGTGTTTTTCATGACTTGAATGTCATAGATGACCATGGCAATAGACAAATGATTAATGCAGGGTGTCGATGGCACAACCTTGATTCAGAGTAACTGTCAACCACAGTCCATCTATTGTACTGAAAGTGCTTTGCACATCATGAATAAGACACAAACTTTCATAATTCTCCCTGCTGTGAACCCTTAGGGAGTGGTTAACCCCTCAAAGTGGGACTTCTCAGCGTGAATCTGAATTAGTTGTTTCAAAGCAGGTACCAGACTGGAAAACCAAAAAAGAAAATGCAGTCATAGTCTTAATTCAATGGTGTCAAAACAAGCATAGGTCTCAGGTTCGAGTCTCACGGTCACCCATTATCAAAAAGAATTTTCACATGCTTGGCACGTGTTGAGTTGATATAATTAAGTAAATAAAATTTTCCTCTCTAACAACTTAAGTTTTTGGATGAGATATAACATTTAAACATTTTCAGATCAAGGACCTAAATGAGTTGTGATGTCTTCTAGGCATTGAGCTAGCTCAATATTGATCTGCCTTTGTCCATTCAGGACATAAGTATATCCTCAATGTCTTTGAGAGGACAGGGATGGTAGATTGTACATGTAATGATGCTTTCCTGGATCCAAATGTTAAGCTCTTACTGGGATGCTATTAGTGATTGCAAAAGATCAAGGAGGTTGGTTGACTAGTTGAACTATCTTTCTGGTACTTTTGAACTGTTTGCCTTCTAGTTGAGTACAATAACTTAGTGTTTGGATTCTTCATGTGGAATCTACTCTAGTAAAAGGCTTAATTCACCAGGGTTCTGTACGAGTAGATTGTTCGGCATACAACATAAATTAGGCAAAGTTACTTTCTGATGAATGATGTAATTTTGGATAGTGTTCTGGTCGGAGAAAATATTGGTGTCTTAGAAGAGAAAGGAAAAAATATGATTGTAAACTTTGTTGCAGCAATTGAATTATTGTTTGTGGAGGTGCCTAATAATGAACTCATAAAATCGAATAACTACTCAAAGAATCAAAGTTTTGAGAGATTGGTTGGATTAAATTTGTGTAATAATCAAGATATACTTCATATTGCATTGAGCTCAATACTTCATTCAAGGATAAGAACACAAAAATAGACTCAGACGTAGTGAAAATCAGAAAATGATGTCCCAGGAGCATTATTTCAAGTTCTGTAATGATTAGTTTGCAAATATACTCACCAATTTCATTACCAGTCCTCCAACTAGCTACATATGTAGCAAGTTTGGCATATGCAACTTGTATTTACCCACTTAAGGAGAAGTGAATGTTCTAATGGGTAGACTTAGATGTCATTAGCCAAAATTTCAGTATTAGTATTTTACATTCTATTGGAAACAACCTCTCTAACTTTGTAAGGTAGGGGTAAGGTTGCGTATATACCACCCTCCCCATACCCCACGTGTGGGATTACACTAGGTATGTGGTTGTTTTCATAGTATTTTACGTTCAACCTAAGTGAAACTTCTGATTTTAGGTTGCTGGCATTGCCTAACTTACCATGGACTGTTCTGTCATTCATTTTAGTACATTAAGGGCTACACGCATTGTTTGATAATCTTTCAACTTTTACCATGTTAGATTTAATTTTTCTCTGTTGTTATTTCTTCTCCGAGGAAGATATTATCACCTACTCTTTTATGCCATGTCAGGTTGGTCCCTGGATGTGCACTCCTTAGCTATGGTAAGTGCAACCTTCATACCTCGAAGGAACATGCAAATTATAAACTTCTAATGGACTCTTTTATTCTACAGGGTTGCATTGTGCTCAGCTAGCGGGTAAGTTAAAACATTGCTTGAGAAGTTCCACATGTTGATAGGGCAGTAAATATGATTCTTTGTGATGTTTGTAATGTTCTTAATGGTGTTGATTACTTCTATAGTAGCTTAATCTTATCATATCTTTGCATTTGGTTAAGATTGAAGGGAGGTATTTGGTTCAAACTATATATGGAAGGTGATTTAAAAGTTTGACTCGTCTCTTGCATGTATGATTTTGATCATCTTTCTCACGCTAGCAGAATCATTGGTATGAACATATGCATTGATAAATAAATGGACAACAATTTAGGACATGGCATATAATAATCAGATTTCTGGAAACAGTCCTGTAGTGTAACTAAACTGCCTTTGCACTTTAGTGTTTTGTCACCTTACATGGATTTTATCCCCTTGTAGCATCTTGGAGAGTATTTGTGCTTCCTTTATGATCAAAAAGTTTCATTTTTCATAATTCAAGTGTACTTGTTCCTGCAGGATTACCTCAAGAAGTTCTAACGCGAGCAGCATTAATATTGGATACTCTCAAGAATGACAACCAAGTTGAGAGACTTGGCAGTGAGAACATAATAGCTCAGGATCAGCAGTACAAGGTATAATATCATTTTAAACAACAATAGTTGTATCAATTTCAATCCATCATTTGCAAATTGGTGCAGGATGCAGTGGAGAAGTTGCTAGCCTTCGATGCTCTAAAAGGTGATCTGCTCCACTTCTTTGAAGAGATCTTTTCTAGCCAATCCTAAAAGGGAGGATATCATACTTTCTTTGAATTGTTCTTCACATTCAGTTTTGACTAGGATATATTTTATCATGATGCAACTGTATCCATGAGATTTTTTCCAGGATTCATAACGTGAAAGGCAAAGTCGGTATCTTTTCTCTCTAGTCACTTTGAGCTATGGATGGCAGAGTAATTAGCTAATTTGAAAAAGGAGAGTCTAATGTCTCACTCGTCAGCATGGCTCTCGTTTAGTGTCTACTTTAATGGTTATCTTGAATGCCACTTGCGGACTCTTGAAAGATTATTCAAATTGAGAATTGGGTAGCTTCTATCAGAAATAACCGTTTTTACTTGTCATGCCAAGATAGGAGTAAGGTCTGTGTGCACTCTACCATCTTCCGACCCCATTTGCTGGACTATATTAGGTATGTTGTTGGAATCGGGTAGTTACAGGAAGTGAATCCATGTGACGATAAAATGTGTTTTAAGTTTGAACTGTTTTGAGGGATGACAAAGGTTATAAATTTATAAAGAAACACCTAGATAATCGTTGTGGTTAAAGTGTTTTATATGCGAACAAGACTAGAATTTTTATTTCTACTAATATTTGACAAGTTATATTTGGTTTGAGAGAAAATGTTCCATGCGTCTTACATCTCATATCTCATATATATTGTTAAAAATGGGAAATTTCTAAGTTAAAAGTTGGATTATAATTTACCCTTTAATTTAAAAATTATTCATTTGATATTTTTATTTTTAAATGTATATACATTACTATAAATAATAAAGACAAAATTGAGCACATTCATTTCTTGTACAAATTATGGATATTAACTTACTCTTGTGTTATACTCCCTCTATCCATCTTTACTTGCCCCTATACTATTTTAGGATGTCCAACAATACTTGTCCAGTTTATGAAATCAAGAGATAATTTTA